>VYZM01013534.1:0-20370 GCA_013398915.1 Dromas ardeola
TGATTCTGTGTGATTCCGTGAAAATGCAGTTATGAGAGACTGCATGAGTATTTCAGAATGCTCTGATTATAAGCCTCTGCTCTGAGGTTGGACTTGGAGGAGGACTTAACTCTACCAGGTATTTATGCTTCACTTTTCTTGGAGGCCTAACAGTATTTTAATACCCCAAATTAATACAGAGAAGAAACCAAATCATGCGCTGACCTTCTACTTCTGGTACTGCCAATTAAGCCATTCTGGTGAGCAGAAAAATCCCTCTTCTGAGTCTGGAAATATTTCCTTTTAATGATTCAGGCTAGAACTTGAATGTTGGGTGTTGTACAAACAGACACTAGAACAGTTATTCAGAGATTTGTTATTTCATGTCCATAGAAAAACTTCTGTTCTTGACCAATCATTGAATCATGTCACACTAGCATAATTTCTAAGTGTGTTTGACAGAATCTTGAATATTTATTTACCATCAAAAAATGCAGCATAAACTGTTCAAGTGAAGAATTTGCTTCTAGAACATGAAGATAGCATCACAGGCACATTAAATATGTTAAGAATTAGGTTGTATGATACTTGTATCAATGATATTGGTGCCAACCTGATTTCTTGCTGATGTATGATGTGGTCTTCAAAATGTACCTTGTTTGGAAGAAAATATCCTGTTTTGGATCCTCACCATTTACTCATTTAGAACACATTAGCAAATGATGAAGTGTGACAGCAGCAAATATGTAACATACAAACCTCACAATACAGCTTTTGTTGCCTGGCAACCACTCAAACAAATAGTAACATCAGGTGAAGAAATGCCCAGTTTACCTAGATGGAGGCTGTAATTGATAGAGGAGTAGAGCTTCATCTGTAGTTAGAAGGCTGTTATCACAAGCCTTTAAATGGCAGAGTCTGTGCCATAGCTGCGTTGAATGGGTAGCCAGGTAGGTAGGTATTGAGAAGATAGATAAATGTGAGTACATCCTATACACCCTAACATCTCTGATATGTAAGTATTTCTACAAATAAACATTGCAAAAATATAAAAAGTAATAGGTGTGTAAGTGTTATAACTCACACTTCTCTCATTACTGGGAGGACTTAATTCTTTTAACTAGACACAAAGCTATGTTGAGTTTTATTTCTGTCTGAAAAAAAACAAAACAAAACAAAACAAAACAAAAAGCAAAAATCTAAGACACTGGTCTTAAGAAAAAAATGTGATATGATCCTGACGTTTTGTAACATTATCTCGTCACACTTTTACTTTACATTGTGGGTTTTTTAACAGTGCCAAGAATGTTTGTGGTATGTCTGCTTTTATATTGTAATTAGTCAGTGACAGCAAGGCAGGCAATGTTTAAGAAACAAATTCCGCTTTCTAACTACATCAATTCATGAAGTCACCCTTGTTTTTTCTTCTCCTAAGAGTCTGCAGAGAGAAATCAGCACAATTAACAAAAGAAGAACTCTTTTTATGTAGTAAAATGCTACCAAAATGCAGGTGCTAGGATAAACTGTGCCATACTGGGGACCATCCAACTTCAGTAATACCAGTACTTGAGGATGAAAAATCAATTAGTTTGAGTGGTCTCAGATTTCAGGCTTTTTAAAGAGCTCTGCGCTTCCATGCCTAGTAATTTAAAGACATTGCCAATGTCACTCTGAAAGGCAGTGCTTAGTCCATAATCACAATTTCAGTGAGGAAAACACAATAACACTGAGAAGATCAGCTGTGAAAGGAAAAAAAAAGTAAAAATATGAAAAACGTTATCAGCCAGGAACTTTCCCATTAGAGATCATTACATGAAGTTTCTAGGGAAATATCAACCCTGCATATTTTTACAATGTCTTTGTAGATTCTTCTGTATTTGTTTCTTTCTTTTTCTTGTTCTTATTTTTATGTAAAGGGTAATTCAATCACCTTACGGGAAATAAATATTTGACTTCTCATGCCCTAAAGGTTTGAAAAACTGAAATAATAGAAACAGGGGGCTGTTTTCTTACAGTTTTTTTTTTTTTTCCCCAAACTCTACTAAGTATCTTATAGCCAAAAAAAAGAGGAAAATCTGGGTCTCCCATTTCTTTCTCTTCAATATCTTCTTCACCAAATGTTAAGGCTGTGTGGATCCCGGTATTACAGGTTTTATGCTCTCATGCAAAATTTTATTTTCATCTCTTTTAGTTAAATTCTCTGTCTCAGTCTTAATTGTTGTTAGCAATTGTGACTCCAGTGCTGCCTTCATGATACTGCTATCCTCTTATATGATTTGTAATGAGAAAATATTTTCTCAAGACTATTTCGTGATTTGTGCCGAGGCTCTGGACATTTCAAGAATTGCTGACAGAGCTGGCAAGTGCCTACAATAGAGATGATTTTCCCTTTAGTTCATAACAGTCCAAAACTGTGGTCAGGCCTAAAGTCCCAGTCTGACCTTGCAGTGGATTTGGGTATGGCTACGTCTTTCACAGTCCTCTAGTTACAGAGGAGGAGACACTCAGAGCATGAAGCAAGAGTTTGAACCTGGAATTCCCAAATCCAGTCACACTTTTTCCCAGCCCAAATCAGAATTTAAATATTTGTGACAGTGGAATGCCTCCAACAGGCATGATCAGAAGAGCAAATAGATAGCTTGGTAATTTCCTTCATGGATACTATGTTCCCATAAAATGCTCTGTTTTTGACAAGTCCACATCTGCTAATGAAAACCCATGGTTTTGGATCTTTTTGGGGCCAGATGTAATACTGTTGTGTCATGCTATAGCTACTGCTTTTGAAATTGTTGTGTTGCAGAACCCATAAGCGTAGATTATATTAGACACAGAAGTACCATCAAGGTTTGCATGAGAGTGATCTGGCATGCTGAGGCAATGAGGCATAAGTGGAAACAGAAACTTCAATTGCCTACATCACATCCCTGGGGTGTTGTGAGGCAAAGCAAGCTAAGCCATGCCTCCAACACTTCAGATCTCAGGAGTATGTTATCCAATTATCTCATGGCAACCACTCCTTTAGGGCTCTCTCTCTGCTATTAGGAAACACTTTGATGGTGGGTGGAAAAAGATATTTTTGGAAGTGGAGGAAGAAGTTGTTTAGAAGAGAGAATTACTGTAATTGGTGCATTGTGTTGCTAAGTTGGAAAAGAGAGACAAAACATTGTTCCGACTTTGTTGGCTTCGGTAGCTGTTAAGAAAAAATGCTTCAGCCTAGCAATTTCTTCCACATTTCAGGAGAATTCAGTTTAATTTTTTTTTTGTAGAAGACAAAACTATTAGGTGTTGTAAGAAACTGAACAAGCTGCTGTAGGGTAAGTTCACAGGGTAAGTTCACAAAGTGAAGCTGTGTAACTGATTTAGAGTTCACCAACTTTTCCTGCACTCTCACAACTGTGATGCAACTTGCTTCTCTCTCTGCAATACTGTGAGTTCTGTACTATGCAACATTTACTGCTGTAAGATGACATTATACTTTACCACAGTAACAGTGCTTGTTACCCACGTCTTAACATCAACAGCTACAGCCTTGCTGTGACAGTGTGATAAAATTATAAAAGCCCACATGCATTCCTGGCAAAGGGCATGTACAGAAACACTGAGGAAGGGGCAGAATTGTTTGGGACTATAAGAAATGAATGTTGGAGCTCAGCCTCCCCTTAAATGTGAGAGGAGGCAAATGGCAAGAGTTGCTCATTTCTTCTGGAAGGCTTCTGGGCTATACCACTGTAAAATACCCAGATTTCACCTAGGCACCAATACAGACGTAGGCCAAATTTGAAGGCAATGTCCCAGACACTTTGCAGTGGCAGTGGTAGTCCCTAGATATTTACTCGGTCAGCCAGTGAAAAGTTATGCTCCTTCCCCCACCATATAGAAGCAGAGTTACTGGATGAGAAAGAATAGCCTCAGCTCAGATGCTTCAGCACGAAGTCAGGCATCCTGGCCTAAAGACATTTCTATTGATGGTTTGATAAGACGTAGACTTTCGACTGAGGTAAGCTGAAGTAGAGACATAGTGTCTTTCAGGACAATTCTGCTTTAGGATGACAGAGAGGTGGAGTTGACGGTAACTTCAAATCATCTTTAAAGATGATTCACCGTAGCTCATCAGCCATTGCTCTAAGTTCTGTAGCTGGGATAACTATGAAAGATTATCAGAATGTTATAAATTTTCACATTATCCACCTTTTTTTTTCTGCCACTTATGTTAATGGTAATGCAACCTGTCCCTGGGGAGTCCAGATTTAAATCTGAATTTGGCTCTGTGTTTTCACACTCTATCAGTTTCCTTCTTTGTTAATATTCAGTAACAATGGATCTTCTTAATGAAATTTAGATTATTACTGTGGGGATGGACTCTTGAAATACTTTACCTATTTCTCTACTCAAGATTGGCTGGATAACCTATTGCTGGCCTCTTGCTAAAACAAGCCAAAAATCTCCGAGATACTGAGCTTTAGAAAAGTTTTAGTCAGCAAAGATTCAAACAGGCCATTTCCTCATGCTCTTGAGTATTCCTCTCTTCTTTTAAAGTGAATTGAACCTTTGGGATCCAGTGACTATCTGTAAATTACATGCTGATGCAGCACCCCTTAGCTACAGCCCTGGAGAGTTTCTGAATCTGAATACAAATCTAAACTTTCTTTCCATGCAGCTACAGAATATGCAGCTTCAAACTCCTGCTCAGATTCAAATCCCTATTAGAGCATGGGATGGCCATGACGAAGAATGCAGGAGGCCCCCCGTTATCATGGAGCTAACTATGATATATACTATGTAGAAGCTCTTGACATTCCTTTTTGTCATTTCCATGCTCAATAATAATGCATGACAAGATTTAGACTGGCACAAGTATATTGTCTGTCAAAGGCGCTTCAAGATTTTATTTGGCTGTTAGTCAGCTCACATTACTCCAGGCTGTTTGATACACAGAGCACAAAGCAGCTTAACACTGTTGCTATTAACGTTCAAACTGCACTGAAAACACTTCATTAAACAGCCTACTGCAGTGTAATTGTTTAATAATATTTTGATTAGGTTGTTTAGTAGACAATCCTTGCTGTAAAACATTTTCTTTCCGTCAAGTGACTCTTTGGGAAAAGGCAGTACCAAAATGCTCAGGATAGTTTTCTTTAAAAAAAAAAAANAGAGTCAGAAAGGCTCAATACTCAATAATTCTTTTTTTTTATTTTTGGTTACCTTTTTTGTTGTTTGGTTGTTTTTCTCCACAGTATTTATGAAACCTGTTAAACTTTAGAAGTTGTCAGGGAAGATCTATTCCAACTCATTATGAAAGAAGTGCAAACACAGACTTCTTCAAACACAGACAACAAATCATCCAACTGATCTATTCATGAATCTTGATCCAAATTCATTGTCCTCCCAATAATAATGTGTAGAGCATTTGCCAATGTCTTCAGGCCTGGCAGATTCTCATAGGAGTTATGACCTTCTTCGTGCTCTTAAAACAGGACAAGGTTTTGGTTTTCCCTTTGAATAGATATTTGGATAGATATTGACATACCAATAGCAAAAGTACCTGACAAGAATTGCCATTCTTAGCAATTTTTCAGAAGCTACATGAAAGATTTTTCAAGCCTTGAACAGAATAAAGTGTAAGATGACTGGAAAAAAAATATTGTACAAGAAAGAACGGAAAATCGTGATTTGGTTAGTCTAGCAAAGAATGTGAGGAGATGTGACTGCCTCATGTGAAGCGCACAAAATATAAACAACAGATAAGCCAGGCTGGCATAGGAACGAATGGATATACACTGAGCAGCAATGACCTGAGAATGAGAATATTCCTGAGCTTCAGGAAAGTGCAGATTTGGGGTAGACGTCCAGTAAGGCCAGTAGGGACAAATAAACCAACCTGCCTTTTGAGAGCTGTGAATTTAAGGAGACGGTTATATGACCTGGTGCCTGTGACAGCAGGGCAATGTACATGGTAACCTAAAATGCTCTTTTTTACCTTGTATTTCAACAAAAGTGAGATCAAAGCATGTTCAGAGGGTACTGACTGATGAGCTGCCAAGACTTTGTACATAAAGCACTGGAACTAATTATCAGGAAATGGTACGTCCCTTACATTTCTAGAAATATTTTATCTAGATCACGGAATATAATTGTGGATTAAAGGTAGGAAGCTCACATTGATGTTGTTGTGTTATGCTTGTTGAAGAGTTAGAGACTTTTGATTTCTGTGGCTGACATTTGTCTCCTTTTAAGAAATGCTAACTTCAGAAACAATGACTTTTAAAACAGTAAAAAGTTTATTCTGTTTTGTGGATATAAATATTAAAAAATATCCCTTTTATTAAATAAATACTCTTTACAAATTACTGCACTAGCTTGCTTCCTGCAATATCTGTAGGACATATTGAAATTAGTGGGCAGAGAAGTGCCAAGAGGCTTCCAGCTGTCTTTTCTCTGGCTCTAGCAGGGCTTCAGCTGCAGACTAGCAAGCTCAAACACTAGCCTGGCAGCAGGCAACTAGTCAGTGTAGTTGGCTTTGATGTTTTATCTGTCCAGTCATCTGATGTCATATCTTCTGGAGCTGTGTGTTGGCACAGTCTAACGAAAAGGTCTCTAATGTGATATGACAGAATGGCTAGTGTTAAAGGAGACATCCTTTTGCACTGTGCAAACTGTAGCGCATCAACAGCAACTGCCATTTATATATGTGAAATGGGGCTTTTAAGTGTAAGACACATGCTATATTCATGGAAAAAAATAGGTGGTGGATTTTACTTCATAGAAAAATTTCATTGCAACGTTTTACTTGCCAGTTCTGCAAAGTCATGCCAAGACCTGATTTTAATTGTTTCTCCCTGAAGATACCCTGAAGAGAGTATAATCCTGTTCAGTGCTGTTTCCACTTGTGCCATTTTTGGCCAGCAGATAAGGAAATTAGAGTTACTATTCTTTTCATGGTGTAGCTTTCCCTCTTCTGCCTGGATTCACAGTCAGAGGAGGACTAAGAAGGCCAAATATGCTACTCCTCTGTAAAATCACGTGAGAGTGCTCATAGTTTATCCTTAAGCCACAAGTAATATTAAGATTATGCCATACTGTATCAATAGAAATTTCAATATAACTTAAGTGGTAGCTCGTTGTAAGTTCTCAGATGCCATAGAAACAACTAATATGGTAAAAATATCTTGCCAGGGTTGATGGGGAGGACAATATCCTCATCTTTAGCTGACAAAGGGACAGACGGGGGCAGAGGAACTCTATAACCTAAGAGGCTGCAGTATCTCAGGCTGATATTGGGACATTTAAAGGCAACCAAATTCTACCAGGTGAAAACGTAATGCTGAAACAACATTCAGCTTTGACCACTCTGCCTCTCTGTTCTGTGCTACATCTATTTAACTTCTAATCATGGTATTGCTTTGTCTTTTCAAATGCTCGCTTACCTGCGGGGTCTTCCTCGGAAATCTTAACAAATATGAGAATTAATTTCACTTAATGGTGTTAACTTCTACTACATCTATCATATGCACCATAAGCAGACAGATTCCTTCAAGTAATACAACACAAAATGTTTCAGATTACTGCAACAGATAATAATACATGGATCAAATGTTCTAAAAATGTTTATATTTTCCTAGTGGTAAATTGAAAAACTAAGAAACATATTTCACTGAAATATAACTATATGTTTTTATGTATATATCTATAAGTACGTATGATTTCTTATTTATACAATGTAGGTTTTCATAATTGTTTACATATGCATATATTAAAGATACATTATAAATAAATGGTACTGAAAATGGTACTGAAAAGCATAGTAGAAGGCACCATTTAACAGTCTCCCACTGGGTTAGAAGTAAGGCTGGTATTGGGCTTATACATCGATAAGGAGCAATTTGGCCAGATACTAGAAAAATTGCTTCTTACTATGAAGATATTTAAACCTTGAAAACGATTGCCAAGTAAAGCTGTAGAATTTCTGTTCCTGGATGATTTTTTAAGGAAACAGATTGGTCAAACATTTGTTAGGAATTACTTTTGCAATGGGAGGGAAAAAATCGATCTATTTGTGTTCCTTCCTGTTGAATATTATATGAGCTTCTTCATCCTTATCTCCTCTAGCTCTTTTCTTCTTCCCATGACTGATTTCTTCTCAGCTTAACTGGATTGCCCCTTAAACCCAGGAAAGTTTTAAAAGATGAAAATATATATATATAAATATGTATAACAATGTAGTCATGCATACCACACTGGATAAAAATGTAAATTAATTTTGGTCAGAACTAATATTTGTACAGAGGTAGTACTATATAGCTTCACATTGCTTCACTGCTAT
This sequence comes from Dromas ardeola, assembly GCA_013398915.1. Classification (NCBI taxonomy): domain Eukaryota; kingdom Metazoa; phylum Chordata; class Aves; order Charadriiformes; family Dromadidae; genus Dromas; species Dromas ardeola. The sequence goes on from VYZM01013534.1 coordinate 8,300, forward strand.
CTTACTATCTTTGCATGTTGTTAGTGTAAAACATGATCTTTTGACAAGCAGGGCAAAGTAACCTAATGTGCTTAGGCCAGTTTGGTGTATGCACAACTCTCTCACACTGTACATATGAATTAATTATAATAAGAAGTGACATTGAAATGACATAAGTGAGTGATGTCTGCTATATAGATTCAAACTCTGATTTTAGGGGATTTGTTTGTTGTTTTTTGTGGTTTTTTACCTTATTTAGGATCAATATTTATTGAAGTTAAAAGCATTTTAAATAAATACTACAGGGTTCTGCTTACACATATGTATGTTTACATGTTTAATTCAAGACTAGTCATAAAATGAGCAGAAATACAATTCCATTTCTAGATAAATGCATTCAATATTTAATAAAATTGCTTCCTTAATTTCATATTAGCCTTACAAATGGGCATCCTTTTAGACACCCTTTATGTGTTGGTAGAGTTTTATAGATGCTACATTTTTGCCATTGAGCTTCCTCATTGTAACGTCAGATTGCTCCACTCAATTTTAGACCTATTTTTAAGAAAGATTAAAAAAAAATATTATTGATGAGTTCTCCAATGTTGGTTTCTGTCATGTAGAGTGGAAATAGCCTTGGCTGTTACTCACCTGCTCACATAGTATATCCCATTGGTTTGAATAACTCAGCTGGAATACAGGACAGCTGGACTTCTCCATCCAAGTTAGAGAAGGAATCTGACTGACGATATTCCTTCTGTCAGTACACTTTAAAGATTTTTGCAGGGTTGTGGGTTTTTTTGTTTTGGTTGTGTTGTTGTTTTGTTGTCGTTTTGTTTTTTTTTTTTTAATTTTGTTCTGAAAACTATAATTTTGGGTATTTTCAATTCGTATAAAATACTGAAATTTTTACTGCAGTGGTACTGACAACCTTCTTACTTGTAATGAAAATAGAGAATATAAAAATTCTGAGGAGCATTAGAATGTTTTTTTTTTCTCACTTGCATGCCAATAATGTTAAAATACTCTTACAGCTAAGTCCATTTAACTAATTCCACTTCATGTCTGTGTCCCTGGAACAGCTGGGGAGGTGTCTGGCCTGTTTTTGGATGAACTGAGCTTCTCAGCGTGCTAGTAAGCCTTGATCATGGAGGTTTTCCAGATACCGATTTTTCATATATTATAAATATTAGTAGTAAATTTTACAACAACAAGAATGTAGCTGCCATTATGTTAACAAACAGTGTTTTATAGACGGTATAGTTTGCATTTCCATATAAAATGTTTTTGACTGCACTGTCATAAGAATGTATGTTTGTACGAATAGTTGTCCATCTCCTGGGACGATGCAAATGTTGTGTTTCATTAAGCTGTGCATTATGAATGATCTTAAAAAATAAGTGAGGAAAAAGATTAGTAATCACCAATGAGTTATTAAACTAGAGGATGAAATTTAATCCTTCTCAGTCACACATTCATAATCATGTACATCCATGCCTATTTTCAAGCAGTAACCTCAAAAATTACAGCCCTGGTGTCTCTGAAATCAGTGATAAAACTGACACCACATTTTATAGAGTTGTGATTTTAATGTGCTGCTTACAAGATATGGGTGTCTTTCTGAAAAATAATTAAAAAAATAATCAAGGACAGCTACGACAACATTTTTGTCTCTTGGGCAAGTTAATCCTTAAACCAAGACCTTCAGAAATGCACAGATAACAAAGCACTACTACTGCTTAGGAATCCCTTCTAGCAGGTTATTCACATCAACAGTACCCAAAAGCTAATAGTGCAGCCTGGACACAGATCATCCTGTGGGATTCCCTTGGAGGTGAAGGCCAAAATTTCAGTCTTGCTCACTGTTTGGGAAATGGGAAGCATCTTAAAAGTTTTGAGATATAAAAACATAACAAAAAAGCTATACAAAGGCAGTAAATAGTGACAGGACAAAAGGGACGGTGAAGAATGAGTAGCCTACACAGAGCCATCTCTTTTCAAAAGATTATACAGGAAAAATAAAAGTCATAAATACTTTCCAGTACCTTAAAAAATTAAACCATTTTCCCCCATAAGATCTTGTATTTCCTTCCTTTTAAAATTTCATGTAATTCAGGTGCTAGTCCTTTTGCCCATATGATTCTTTATGTCTGCTTTAAGGCTGGTTCAGATATTTCTGCCAGCTCTGCAGAGGGATTGTATAAGTTTGTTATTGTATAGTTTTGCTATTTCCCTCTCATTTTAATTTCCTTCCACATCTCATTGTCCCAGTCAATCTTGCTTATTCTTTTTGGTCTGTTTTATCGCCTTTTTTTTTATTCCTTATTTTGAATAGGTTTACCTGTATGTTACCTTTTCTACAGTGTGAAAAGATTACATTAAAATTTCCAGTGTCTAGCTCTTCTACTGGCATTAAATCTTTCCTCTTTTATGTCTCAATAATTGTTAACATTTTACTTTAACGTGAACAAAAGAGTATTCCTCTCAGCATAGCAAAAGAGCACTCAAAAGAGACTGACAACACACATAGATAATTTACAGAATAATATTGGTATCAGCCTTTGATCCTTTGATCTGTAGCAGAAGTAGCCTGGTTCTTAAAACAGGGGTTCTCACCTAATGAAAGGTGATCTACTTCCAGCATTCAATCTACTGATCTTTGCTTTGTTCAATTGTACTTTTTGCATTTTATTCACCATGAAATGGTGAGGGTACGTGTACAGTGTACTTTCTCATCTTCTCCAGTAATTATTTTTGCTACTAGTTTGACTTGATTTTTTTTCCACTTTCTCACAGTCTGTCATGATATTTATCCTAACATAGTTATACAGCTATATATAAATAAAACACATATCTCATGTTATCATTTATTAACAGCATTAACCCATTTTTCATTTTAAAGGGCATTAACTTCCCTGAATATCCACAAATGCCCTTCTGTTCATAACCTTATTTTTCTCTTTTCAAGAGTGGATGTCTCCCTCTTTAGTGCTTCAGATAGATTTGCAAGGAAAGAGACATTCAGAAGCTTTCATCCACTTGAGGTAAATTCTGACAGGGGTGATGGTGACCTAGGACAAGGAGCACATTATGAAAAAATCTCCTTAATGCTTAAGTTTCTTTGTCTTGGAGTATGATAGCAATAAAGTATAAATTCTGGTACCTATATTCTATTGGATCCTATTTCTCAATGCTTTCAGACCTTCTCTGCCTTCCTGCAACAGCGCCCAGCTCGCAGCTCATCTGCCCGTGCATTTATGACACGGTTCTGCTGTCAGATTTGGCAATGTCTACCTGGAGCATCTCATAATCCATATTCCCTCTTCTTCTTAGATCAGGAACGTGATTTTGAGGGGGATCTCTCAGTCATATTCACTTACTGTGCTCTGGTTTGCATTCTGGAGAGATCTTAAAGAGCATGAACTGGTTTTCTTTTCAGAAGTTGTGTGTCTCTAATGCCACCAATGAGTATCTGATTAAAAAAAAAAAACAACTAACCAAACCCAAATCTTGAAATATGGCTAATGTGGCTATGAAAACTTAGCACAAACTGTTTTGTTTAGCAAATCTTTTCCTATTGTTCTGTCATGAATTAAACATAGTCTTATCTTCAATGTATCTTCAGTGTTCACTGAATTTCCTATGCCATCAGATGAAGCTGAAGTTTATGGTGCTGCAAGATTTTGTTTTATGAAGGTATATTCTCAGCTTAATGTGGGGGAATTCAGGGATTGTCAAGCAGAGAAGCAACTCAACACAAAGATAGCACACTTCATAAAGAGAGATTTTCTAGGTATTTTTAAATCTTATTGGGCATAGCCTTGCTCTAAAGGAAGGCACACCTTAAGGAAAGGCAGGCCCGAACATAGACTGTTTACTTTTAAGATCTACTTTTCTTTTAAATTCTTTTATTCTAAGTTATATTATTCTTTAAGAAGCTCAAGTCATAGATATAATGTGATTGTTACTGCAGGGGAAAAATGCAGGTGCTAAACAGAGGGTAAACATTGCGTGATCTTAGATAAAAGCGGAAGGAACAAAAAAAAAATTCTGCTACAAGAGAGACAGGCTAGCTTGAAACCCAAGACTTAAAAGAGTGATCCTGAAAAGAATGTGTGGAAAAATTAACAATCAGACCAGAAAATATGACAAAGCAAGATTTGTGATTCCCTTAAGCAATCTTTAAAGATCAAAAGTACCAAGGAAAATGCTTCATTTTTTCACCAAGACAGGGGAGTAAATACTAACAAATGAGACACACCTACCTGCAGCCAACCCATACCATATCTTGCTCACAGGTGGCAACAACAGCAGGACACATTCAGCAATCCTGCAGGACACGGGCATTTAGATTCAGATGTTTGTGTGCCATTCACTATCTATCGTGACAGAACTTTATGCAACATTGCTGAGAGAAAATTCTGCACTCAGGTTTTCCTTCATCACCTTCACTACTGAGGGTTACAAATCCAGTGTGGAATTTCCAGAGAGATTTTCAAGTTAAAGTTTGAGCGTTATCAAGCCTATTAGGTCCTCTGCCTTATGGGTCTCATATTTGAGTTTTATGATTTTCCCTGTCACTTTTTGACATAGTGCCAAGAAGCCAGGTGCAGAAATGTCTGGGAATCCACCACACATTGGGATGGATCCCACATTCTCAGACACTTAGACAAAATACAGAATTATAATTCAAATATTGAAAAATGTCTTGTTTATGTCAGACAAATGGTTAACATTCCTTTCTTTTTATTTTCCCTTTGATTTTGATATAATAACCTTAGTGATGAGAGAAAATTACTAGATGCTCAGTTTTCTCTATTACTGAATCAGTAAACTGTTTTTCATGATGCCTTGCCAGTCTAGCAGTAATGGAGGTTTTCACTGAGTAAGGACTGCAGAGTTCAGTCTGAATAAAATAGGTAGGCAAGGAATAATGAGAGAAAGATTTTGAAAAGAAGCCTAAGAGAAACAATAGATCAATTGGATCTGGATTTCAATTTCTCTTGGATTTGGGTCCTTAATTCCCGTAAATTGTTTCTGAAAAGCCTAGCCTTAGACATTTCCATGATCAGGCCCGTAGCAAAAGTTTCTGTTACATTGCTTTGCCTACATTATAATTTAGATAGCAAAGAGACAAACTTGAAGAGAATAGTTGCAGGAATTCTTCACTTGGATTTACTAAACATATGAGGGATTTCAAATTTTCTTATCTGCAGGAGCTAAGTAGGTATTTCACCTAATTTAGCAGTACAGGATTAATCCATGCCCCAATGAAATAAACAGAAAAGATCCCAGACGCTTTTTGTATGTGTTATGATCGTCAACCTGTATTAAAGTGAGGAAACTGATTACAAACAAAAACTTACAAATGAACAAAAAACCACCACAATGAGAATAAAGAAAAAAGTTGTAAAAATATTTCTGTCTTACCCTTCTGTTTCCTGCCCATCACTTACTTGTGGAACTTCTTGGAAGGCTCTGTGGTCTGGTATAGGATCTTGGAGCTGAGCTTGAGAAAGCAGGACATTCAGCAGATGTCTTAATAAGAAAGTACTAATAACGTACTGACTAGAACAGTTACAGTATCTTGCACATATCTTACACCAACCAGCTTTCATCTATGTATACTCAAAAGTAATACATTTGTTGCATTACATCTCCATGGTTCAACTCCTTTTAGGGGGGTTTTTCATTATTATTTCTGGGTTGGATTTGGTTTTGTTGTTGGTTTTTTTTTTTTCCCTTTCTGATGATGATGACACCTCTTAATTTAAAGCATTTTTCTTTCCTATGAATATTTTCATCCAAGAATTTCCATTTTTCCCATTCCTTCTTCTTCAGAACTAAACAGTCTTTAATCTCTAAACTAAAAAGAAATCATCTTTGAATATATATATGCATATGTTAATGAAGTAAAGAAATACAACAAGGTCAGAACTTCTACATGGGATTTCTGTGGCTTTCTTTCACTCATACCTGTATGGTTCATATGAAAGTACAGTGTGGTGCATTTAACTCCTGATGCCAGGTCGGTGGAGTGCCAACTAAGGGGACATTTTAAAAATGTCATTCATCACTTACCATCATCAATATATATTATCTACTTCAGTAGAGCAAACAAAACTAAAGAAATACTCCAACAATCTAAAAGACATTTTTCAAAACTATTTAAAACAAATATGCCTTCCAGTATCTGTTCTTCTTTTTAATATAACAGAATTTACATCCATTAGGTATATTACGCAATGCATTTCATAACAGGAGACAAATCTTAGCAAGATTTGTGAACAAAGTTCACAACAGGCTGCTACTGATTCTGATAGAACAGAATTGTCATGCTAATCACAGCTGAGCACTTCCTGACCTTAAAAATGCAATCACAAATCTTGTTGCATCAATCAGCATGACAAGTCTATTACACTCCGATGAATAACTGATTATGCCAGTCACCGCATTTACCACACTGGGCTGAACATTTGTTGGTTGGTGGTCCTGGATCATTACAGAATCTATATTACGCTATATTTCACAGGAGACTATATTTCACAAAAGAAGTGAAACGGAAAACTCAGAAAGAAAAAAGAAGAATTAGAAAAACTATAGAGTGCAAAAAAAATTTATTAATAATTATAATCTGCATGTGTGACAAAAATGCCTGAGATTTCAGGCTTATAATATATATTGACACTGGAAATATCCAACTATTGTGAATCAGCCAGCAGGATGGAAATGGAGAGTATGCCCACAGGAAGGGTAGCAGGTAGGTTGCAGCATTCTTCAAGTCCTGAATTAGTGACTGAACAATATTTGCCCCTTAAGGCAACTAATAACACCTATAAGAATATTCATTGCTGAAAAAGGAGGAATTCAGAGGTAATAGGAAAAAGAAATGGAGTAAAGAGGAAGTTTAAAGTGCATACTCCAAAAATTGCAAATTGCAGACAGCAAATGGTTCCGATTGCTGTAGATTTTTGAAATTCATTTACATAGCCTGCACATGTCTATGGAATGGGCAAAATAATTCATGTCTATTACTTATTATTCATATTGTAAGAGATGTCTAAAGCCTGCATATTTTCAGGGGGAACGTGATGACAAAATTAAAATTAATTAATAGGTAAATCTTAACCATAATAGCAGATAAGCTAACAAACAGGAGAAGAATAGTGCTTAGGAGGGGGAAAGAGTTACTACAAGTTTTTATCAGTAAGTTTTTTGTACAAATACAGCAGTCAAATGAAAATTCACTATGGTGTTCCAATTTAACCCAAGTCTTAAAGACTGAAGTAGCATTACTTGTCCACCATCCAAAAAGTTCATACAAAGTAGAAATTATACAACATATAGTTGTATTAGCATTGCATTAGCAATGTTGTTGCATCAGCAAGCATGCCTTGCTAATCTCCAAGCGATGTCATTAATTTTAATCTCTCAAATGTTGGAAACAATCCTTTCTACAGAGTCTCTTAGGTTGAGGGGGCCCACTGTGCCTCATATTATTTTGGAAATGTTGGAAGCAGATACCCTTATAAACACCAAACCAAATGATATGGTGCTAGCTCAAGAATCACCTCTACATTAATATCTGAGATGGAAAGAATTAAAATAATTTTTATAGTGTCATTTTTGTTTTCTTCTTTAAAGCTCCTCACAAGAGACCTTATTCCACCTAGATAGTTTCACGGACTTCAGTCAGTAATTTAGTAATATTTACAGATTAAGTTTAATGTGTGTGGGAGTGTGTTTGAAAACAAACAAAGCAAAAGGTAAGGTAGGCCTATAGCTGCCAGTTTTTAAAGTTTAGGGATAAACTATCTGAAAGATATTATTCCCTTCTATGCTCTCAGCTGTTTCAAGTTATTACTGGCTTGGAAAAATCTGATAGCTGTCACTGACTGACTACCATCTACTCGTGTTGTTTTCTGTTCCTACTGCTGTTTGCAGGACAATTCAGAAAAAGAGTTTGAGGACAAACACAGCTAGCTCCCTGGAACTAAAACTTATATACGTTGTGTTTACGGCTCTCTTTAGAAGTGCAGATCCTGAAAGAAGTATGAAGGTAAAGAAATACTTTACTATAGTCCTGTTAGCCAAGTACATAGTAAGGGTTATGTTGGACTATCAAAATAGACTGTTCATTGAGTCTATACATCACTTATGTACACTATCTATGTCACACAAGTGATGTATGGAATTATACTTGAAAGGCAGAGCTCTGAAACGGCCATCTAGCTGTGATCAGGTTTCGACAGAACCCTACTAACCCTAATTTCTCTGTAAAGCAATTCTATGCATGTTCTAGCCTGCAGCTAAATTAAGGCAAGCTAAGAATCAAGAAAAAGGACATAAGACAGGCCCTTCATTTCAGGGTCTGAATTCTAATTTCAAAAATGTCAAAGTAAATGGAAAGTGATTTTTATTTAAATAGAACCATGGCCTTGGCTAAAGATTTCATGAAGCAAAGGTAGGAACAGAATGCCAAATAACCAGGCAAGGAGGACAATATGGGGGAAAAAAAAGACCCAAAACCAACAGTTCCTATTATCAGAAGTTATTGAAATTTGCTGCATATCTTTTTCAACATTAGGCTATACTTTTGTCAAGCACATTTAATGACCTTTCTAGGAGACAATCTGCAGCTTCAGCAAAAGAAATTGTCCTGGAAATCTTTTTTACCTTAGTGTTGTGGCAAGTCAGACTAAATAACCAAAGTGATCCCTTCTAACACTAAGATTTATGTTTAATAACCCTATGGTGTTTCTATTAGACACTCTCAAAGACTGAGCACTTGGTTTGAAACATGGTACTCTAGAGTATTATATGAGCAAAAAAAATCAGACAACAAAGATAATTTGCAATGGCTGACCACCTACAGAGAGCCTCAAGGGGGCAGATGTATTAAATGCCTAGCTATTTTGTCCTCCATAACTGACCCTGGTGCTACTCATTCACAGCAAGAAATGTCATGAGCACCTTTGCCATGCTGTAAAAGGACAGACTTTTAAAACTAACAGGAGACTACAGTCAGATAACTCACATCTTAGCTCAAGGTTTGAAAACTCAGGCCATAGTAAGAATCTTCAGCTGAGACTCAAGAGACATGGTCTCAAATAATAAATGAGGATAAATTAGAAAGAATAGAAGTCATACTAATTGTTCCAGTAGAATTCATGGGATGTCAAAACTGAAACACTTTGATCAGCACTGGTGAGTTTGCAATGAAATAAGTGTTTAGAAAAGAACAATCCAAATGGTTGAAAGGAGACAAAATTATATTTTGGTATGTAATTTATTAAAAAATTGACAAGAAAGTAAAAAAATATGCTTGCGGTCTACAATATTAGGTGTGCAGAGATATCAGCTAGAGAGTTAATTTTTAGGAATGGTGACATTTACATATTGAAATGAAAATCTGCTGAACAATGAGATCCATTAACTACCGTATTAATTTTTCCCAGGCATATGGAAAATTCCCACTGCTTGATATATGTAACTTTATAGTGGACATAAGTAATTGTGACAGGAGGATGAACGAAAAGAATTAACAGGCTTTTTTCTGCTTGTAATATCTAGGGTCAGAAATTACCCTCGCTGCCCTACAATCTAATTACAGGTCACTAAAATTATACAGGTGTAAGCAAAATAATGAATCCTACACTTTCCATTGGGATGCACATGAACTAACTTTGTTTCCTGTCCTCCTACCCAGGAAAAGAAACATGAGGAACTGAGAGAAGTTGAGGTGAGAAATTTATTGAGAAATTCTGAGAATGCCTCACTCTTGGATGATTGAATCCAACACACTATATATCAGTCAGATATATAGTCTCCAGGTCATTCACCTGGATGTGGAGGCCTTGCTGATGTCAGTGTTTAATAGTTAAGGTAAATAAAGCCCACAGATAAATCAAATAAACTTTCTATCAAGTGATTTACAGTTGTGTGGAGAAGCTGACAAAGGATGTTAGACTCTTATGAAAGTTAAGGGTCATGGATCAATAGGATCAATCAAAAGCACTTAAATTTTCATAGGATTTCTTACTAAGGAGTACTCAGATTCATGATAGGCTTATTCACATTGAAAAGTGCTGGTTTCAGAGTGAAATTTAATATCATATCTCAATCAAGACAAGTTCTTGTGACTGAAATCAGCACTAAGTAAAGCTCTGGAAATTATTTGATAAAATGTTTTGATTTCTAACAAAGTTTAAGTATAAAAATATTGATTGAAAATTCTTTCTAAAAAAATGAAGAACGATTTTGGAAAAAAGATTTTGAAATCATGTTCCATTTTGGAATTGCAACCTGTTTCTTGTAAGTAAAATTAAATATTTCTTTCTGGATAACATTATTACCTTTTTTTTATTTTTTTGTTTCTTCTTTTTGTAATTTTGTAGGGTTTTTTGAGGCAATAAATAGAAATTTATCAACTTTTCTTAGACATTGTTATGCACAATACTTTTGAACTTGACCAAAAAAAAAAAAAATCATAGAAGCCTCTCACTTGTATTAAATTCCATAACACATATTTGCTTTTCTTAGATGTTGTTATGGGCATTTTTCAGAAGAGATGAAGTCACAGCAAGTTACCAGTGATCAAACAATCATTTTAAATTTATGCTAGAGGAAGGATTAGAGATCTCTGGGGTAAGAACTGCCAAATATACATGTTTGCACAATGACAAGAACATCTGGATATGTTCAGGTGCTACAATATGAATTTTGTGACACAAACTTTTCTTACCATAGATCACTGTTCTTCAACTCAATGCTTAGAAGTCTATTGCTAGAATGAACATTGTTTTTCAGCAATTGTTCCCAAAAGATATTCTGACATGGATTTTGTCTTTATTAAACAACACAGGGGTGACTTAATTGGTTGTTCCAGTGAGACTCAGACCCTCCCAAGTCAGTTTGTCTTCATTGACAGAAATCGGCAGAGTTATACAGAGTCATTGGAAAATAATAAGAAAACTGCTGCAATTTATTTTTTTAATTTATTTTTTAATTAATTGGAAAATGAGAGGAGAATAATGCAGCAGAAGATAAAAAACCTTTCATCCTTGGTTAGGACAAATACGTGGAGTGGATGTAGGTACTGCTGGCATTTAGGCTATATTTCACTTCAAGCTACGAGAAATTTCTTGTAACATCAATACTTTAATGGGTGTTCAAGGCCATGCTAGAAATTCAGAATTAATGTCACCAGGAAATAAGATTTCCACTGAAAACAAAATGAGGATAGCTGATATTGTTCAGCAGTCAGATGTAGCTAATTCATATTGAGAAGACTAATAGTACTGCAGCTTTTTAAAGTCTGAGGAAGAGTCCTGGTTTATATATGTGACATACGGATCCAGTGGGGAACTCCCAGTTGCACAAGAAAGCTTGAAATTTCTTCCATTTTGTGCTGCTCACATCCCAGTGTGCTGGCAGCTGGATTGTGGATAAGATTTAAAGTGTTAGTTCTACATAAAAAGAATAATACAATGAGAATAGTAATAGATACGGACTGATTGCCACTGCAGAGTAAATCTTTGTTTCTGGTGACCACTGGAAGCCCAAAATAAATACAAAATAAACTGATGAAAGCACAAATCCAGCCCCTGGTGTTTTTCATTATAGTTTTTTAACTTCTTAGAAACTGCATTTCTTAAAAACAAACACAAACAAGTTTTCATTTTGTATGTTGTGAAAGAAAATTGTGAGTAGTCTGATTAAATTAACATTCAGAAACTTGTTGAGCTTTGCTTTACGTTACAAATGAGGATCTGCTGGAGAAACACAAGAGACTAAGTAAACACCTGCAAAAATGAATCAGTGCTCTGTGTGTGTATTGGTAGATAGCCATTTGACACCTTGCCTCATTGAGATATAAATAAGACAGATAACCCAATTAGATATTTTTTTCCACACCTAATAATAAAAACTGGTTTTTCCCTTTGCACCTGGCTTTGAGTTGTTGCAGTTGAATTCGAGTCATGTTTTCAAATTTTGCCTTGTAACCATGAGGACTAGAACCTTAATTTTTACATAGAAGCTTTGATTAACACCTGATCTGTTGAGTCCATGACCTAGACCAAAAAAAAAAA
>VYZM01013534.1:20428-61623 GCA_013398915.1 Dromas ardeola
AAAAAAAAATAGAAGAAGTTAAAAAGAGAACTTACCTGAGACCTGTGAAAGAAAGAAAAGAAGTGCAACCTTCTTACTCTATTAAAATGCATGAGAGACTTCTGGCTGGAAATCCGCCAGGAACAGAGGGAGGATGCAGACAGGTAGCGTAGCCTCACCAAGATTTCCATTGTTTGCTCTTAGTAAATTATTGCTAAAATAATTGCTATTAACATTGCTTGTTATTTTAATAGTTGCGTGCTGTAAATCATGGTATTTACGAAGGAAGTGGCCAAACTACACTATACAGTACAATGCAAGATGGTATGCAGAAACACAAGCTCTCTCTAGGCTAATTAGACCTTCAGAAACAAGCTGGGATGATTTAGACAACTGGCATTGTGATGCACAGTTGAGGGGTTGTCAAGGTCTGTACGTGGAGGACCACGTAGTGCAGGGATGTTTAATGGGGCAGCTGAACATTAATCTCAATGTCTTTGTGGGTGTAGCTGTATAGTCTTTTAGTCTGAATTAAGACTGTTTTGAAGTGAATCGTACAATTATTTCCAGTTACCATGCTTTGGTTCAAATTGCTCTTGAAAATGTAAATAAGTGTAGCCTTTTTTATTTATACCATTGTCTATGTCCCATTGTATTTCCCATTGTAGCTCTGCTGCGTTTTGTCACACCATAGAATATGAATGTTTCACAGTCATTAATATGTATTAAACTTAGACTTTTATTCCACTGTTGCCAGTATTCCAATTTAAGAAAAACCTCTCTGAGTTCAGCACCGCTGTTCACCACAGTTACTTTGTCCTTCTGATGCTGTAAGCCATCAGGCAGTTTCTTCTGATCTTTTGGTGGATCATCCATCCTTCCAGACATTGAGATGTGAGACCTAAGAATTCCTCACTGGACACGTTTTCTTTTGGTAAATCATTTCCTAGCTAGAACCTGCAGTTATAATACAATAAAAATGGTTGCAAAATGTTTTGAAAATATTTTAAAAACATAATTTTGTTATTTTCCGAACATTATACATTCTCATTTCTCAGTAAAGTGAAGACCTCAGTTCAGAGTTTCGGAAGGAGAAATAAACTCTTTCTCCCCTTCCGCAGGAGTCCAGTGATCGTTGCAATCATCCAAATTTCATTCCTTACACATCTGAGCTTTGCTCCGTGTTTTCCCTGAGTTACTGAACTCACGAGAATACACTAACCACCTTACTATCAGGTGATCTAAACTGGATTGTTCTCAGTCTCTTGTTGGTATTTCTTCATGACAAGCCAGAAATAAATATTTTGGATTGAACAATATGCACTGTTGAACCTTGAACTGGGAGGTTTTCATTTGCTCGCCAAAAAAAACCCAAAAAAACAAAAAAACAACAACAAAAAAAAAAACCACAAGGCTTGATGAGGGAAATTTTACTTTGATCTTTCTTGTTAGTTGCTATTACTGTTCTCTTATTCATCTGCTAAGCTAAAACAAAGAGCAAAAAGTCATTTATTTTTATAATTTATTCTTAACCTCTATTCTGGGCTCTCTTCTCTGAGCTCTGCTGCCCTTTGCTTGGGTCTTATCATCGCACAGCGCCCTACTGGGGGAGTATAACACAACCAGCCTCTGACATTTGCACCATTGTTCTGTGACACATCAGCATTTATAATATCCATAACAGAATATTTTGTAGCCCATGGTGTACTGTGAGTCTAAGGGTTATTTTGTGCTGGCAGTTGTTCTTTATTCCTTAACTCCATGATATTCAGGAGATCCCCAGAAACTATTGCTCTTCTAAAACTATGTCAGTGTTAAAGCACTTACAATAAACTGAATAGCAAAATGCTATACCAGCTCCAAGGATGCACACCAGGGTTCCTTGAGCAATCAAACTTGCTGAAATTAAAGGTCAAGAGATCAGGACTGTAACTTTAAGCAACCCTGGGGAAGGCAACAATCTTCCACCTTTGTTGTATTATGCAAGCTGCCCATGATCACAGAAAGTGAAAAACAGCTATCAGATCACAGGATCTTTTCAGAGCTAGAAACACCTGCAGTTAGGAACAAAGGAATTCACAAAGCCCTCCTTTCATAAGGGAGGTTAGCTGTAGTAGTTCAATGTGCTACGCTTTGGTAAATGTGTGCACAGTAATCATCAGCAGAAGAAAACATTATGGACACTAAAATTTTGGCTTGAATTCTTTTCCTGCAGTCAGGCTGTTAGAGAAGGATGTAACAAATTAATTACTCGAAAAAAACAAAGTCCAGAACATTGAAAGAATTTTCCATTTTAAAATCAGAATTTATTAAGGAACAGACAGTGTGCTGAATGGAATGGCAAAGTAAGATAAAAGCCAAAAAAGTTGTATTGGCTACCACAGTACTATGCTATCGTTTTGGAATCGGGCTGAAAAAGTGAAAAATGGGCCCAAAACATGTGTTGTGGCTTTACTAATCCTGTCTGATTATAGAGTACTCACACTGGCTCTTACGTGGGGGATAGCGAGAACTGGGTATACGCAGCCTGCCTAACAGTATTGAGAGTAACCAACACCATTGCTGAGATTCTTAGACTAAACCTGGGCTATATGTAATGCAGTTGATTCTAAAAGGTATACATTCTCTTGCTCAGTGGTATGTTGTTGTCTACACTAGCATTTCAATTAGAATCAGAACTGCAGTTTTCACTCAGCTCTTCTGATATTCCTACTTACTGCTTGTTGCACATATAAATTAGAATGGGCTCAGAGATCACAACCTGGGTTCTTTTCTGATGAAATTAAACCGGAAGATGTGCTCCAGGAGTGCACATAAATGCCCTATGTCTGCCAATATACATCAGTCCCTGGAAACAGAGTAGAGAAAAATGAAATGAAATTCACCCAAGCATGTACAGGGTGCACATCAAATCTCCGGCACTAACTGCTTTGTTCAACACTTGCTCCTTTTGCACTGCTAATGTAGACACAATGTTTGCATTCACTATTCTCCTGTGCAGTCTGCAGTGTTCAAAGTTTCTCCTAGAATATCGAGGGCAGGCAAAGCTCAGACTACTTACAGATCTCATCACAGAATCATAGCATTGTTTAGGTTGGAAGGGACCTTAAAGATCATGTAGTTCTAAACCCTCCTGCCATGGGCACAGACACCTTTCACTAGACCAGGTTGCTCAAAGCCACATCCAACCTGGCATTGAACACTTCCAGGGATGGAGCATTCATAACTTCTCTGGGCAACTTGTTCCCAGTGTCTCACCACTCATAATGAAGAATTTCTTACTAACATCTAATCTATTTAGTGACAAGTGGTGTCCTTCAGGGGTCCACACTGGGACCAGTACTGTTCAATAGTTTCATCAATGACATAGACAGTGGCATCGAGTGCACCCTCAGCCAGTTTGCCAATGACACCAAACGGTGCAGTTGACCTGAGGGATGAGATGCCATCCAGACAAACGTGGACAGGCTTGAGAAGTGGGCCCATGTGAACATCATGAGGTTCATCAAGGCCAAGTGCAAGGTCCCACACCTGGGTTAGGGCAACCCCTGTTACCAGTACAGGCTGGGGGACGAAGGAATTGAGAGCGGCCATACTGAAGAAGGACTTGGGGGTACTAGTGGATAGAAAGCTGGACATGACCCTGCAATGTGATCTTACAGCCCAGAAAGCCAACCATATCCTGGGCTGCATCAAAAGAAGCATGGCCAGCAGGTCGAGGGAGATGATTCTGCCCCTCTATTCTGCTCTCATTAAAGGCCCTCTTTAAGTATTGGAAGGCTGCTATAAGGTCTCCCTGGAGCCTTCTCTTCTCCAGGCTGAACAACCCCACCTCTCTCAGCCTGTCCTCATAGGAGAGGTGGTCCAGCCCTCTAATCACCTTTGTGGCCTTCCTCTGGACTCGCTCCAACAGGTCCATGTCCTTCTTATGTTGGGGGCTCCAGAGATGGACGCAGTACTCCAGGTGGGGTGTCATGAGAGCAGAGTAGAGGGGGAGAATTACCTCCTTCACACTGCTGGCCATGCTTCTTTTTATGCAGCCCAGGATATGGCTGACTTTCTGGGTTGAAAGCACACATTGCTGGGTCACGTTGAGCTTCTCATCAACAAACACCCCCAAGTGCTTCTCCTCAGGACTGCTCTCAATCCAGTCTCTGCCTGCCTGTATTTTCCATCCAGCCTATATTTGTGCTTGGGATTGCCCCGACCCATGTGCAGGACCTTGAACTTGGCCATGCTGAACTTCATGAGGTTCATGTGGACCCACCTCTCAAGCCTGGACAGCATCTGTGCCCTCCGGTGTGTTGACCGCACCACACAACTTGGTGTTACCGGCAAAATTCCTGAGGGTGCACTCAGTCCCACTGTCCACGTTGCTGACAAAGATGTTAAACAGCGTCAGTCCCAATACCAACCCCTGACGAGCTCCACTTGTCTCCACTTGGATGTCGAGCCATTGACCACAACTCTTTAAGTGCGACCATCCAGTCAATTCTTTATCCACTGAGTGGTCCATCCGTCAAATCCATGTCTCTCCGATTTAGAAACCAGGATGTCATGCAAGACAGTGTCAAATGCTTTGTACAATTCCAGGTAGATGATGTCAGTTGCTCTTCCCTTATCCACCAACGCTGTAACCCCAGTGTAGAAGGCCACCAAATTTGTCAGGCACAATTTTCCTTTATTGAAACTATGTTGGCTGTCACCGATCACCTCCTTATTTTCCATGTGCCTTAGCAGAGTTTCCAGGAAGATCTGGTCCATGATCTTGCCAGGCACAGAGGTGAGACTGACTGGCCTGTAGTTTTGTGGCTCTTCCTTTTTTCCCTTTTTTAAAAATGGGGGTTATGTTTCCCCTTTTCCAGTCAGTGGGAACTTCACTGACTGCCACAGCTTCTCAAATATGATGGATAGTGGCTTAGCAACTTCATCCACCAGTTCCTTCATGATCTGCAGGTGCATCTCATCAGGTCCCAAGGACTTGTGCACCTTTGGATTCTTCATTCTCCCAGTCCTTGCCTTTCTCTTCTGCGACTTGAGTCGTGTGGCTAGAGCACTTGACGTTGAAGATTAAAGCAAAAAAGTTGTTGAGTAGCTCAGCCTTCTCCATATCCCAGATGACAAGGTCTCCCGTTTCCTTCTGGAGAACCACATTTCCCTAGTCTACTGCTGAGGTAGGTGGTGCAAACCCCCCAGCCAGAGCTGCAGCCTTGGCTATCACATGAGTAGCCACCATTCTGCTTTGAGGGTCAGGAAGGATGAGTGCCCTTGACCTGTGCAGATGGTCACAGAACAGTGCCTCGTTGCTGGGTTATGTGTACTTCAAATCTCCTACTCGGCCAGTGGAATTCCCCTCCTTTGAAGAGGCACCCTCCCTGCACACCCTTCCATGTGAACTGCTGCTTTGTTGCATGATGAAGTCAGGGATCATTTATGTATCCACCTGATATCAGACACATCATAGTGGTCAATGTAAATGGACAAGATGGTGGTGCACCAGGCTGAACATCACAAATAGCACAGCTTCAAGCACATGCCCAAAAAGCTTCACAGACCCAAGATTTCTTCCCTCATGTTCTCCAAAGACTACTGAAACATTTTCTTAAGTATAGGTCTATCTACACTATTTGGAATTCTGTATTACAATGGGTCAATATGTGTGCTTGAAATGCAATGTAGAGAACACCTAGTTTGCAGCAAAGCATTCAAATTATATACGTATGCCATTAAATATATAAAGTACGTATAGCCTCCACACTATTTTCATATTATAATTTTGTTTTTCAAAGAGCATTGTGATCAAACTGAACATCCAAACCCATCAGAAAAAGATTATTTTTAAGATTCAGATTTGGAGGCAGTGACTCAATCACCAAATATACAGGAGTAACTGATACAAGTACTGGAGCACACAGTATAGGATTTACTGCATTAAGAAGGTTCTTTAGAGCTATATGTGGCACGTGGTAAGGGAAGAATTATGTAATATACTATTAAGGTCAAAGGTGTGAACTGCAGCTTGATTTCACATGGCAGGCTTTCCCAGCACTGAAACAATGCAAGCACTGTTTGTATGTCCTACAAATGTATATAAAGGCAGTGTTTGTTCAGTGACACCTGAGCAGTTCTAGTATCAAGTGAAACTTAGTACAAAGGTGTTCAGTGGCAAATTATTCCCATGTGTCCACTGGCCCAGGAGATCTGGTTTTCATCCTTTCAGCTATCTATCCCACTGTCTGCTTGTCCAAGACCATAGAGTAAGCCAGTGTGTAGTCATCAAAAAATGCTAGTGAATGGAGTTTACTAGTGTAAGAAATAGAAGTTGTTCTTGCTTTCAGTGACTGGACTGAAAGAAACCCTGGTATTTTTATACTCTTTTTTATTTACTGCTGCAGGACTGACAACTTGACTTAATACTCTCATTTCTCCATCCAGCCCTACTCTCCCAGAAAAGACAAAGGTATTATTTCATGCCATATGGAAATCACTACTAATGTTCTTTTAATTTCTTAACGTTTGTTTTAAAAACACTAGTGTACTTTTTAAGACTTTTCCAGGATGTTATTTGAGGCATTAAACTTCTTCATGTGGACTTGTGCTGTTGGGATGGAAGCAGCTCTGTGGAGAACAGGGAAGGGAAGAGATTAACTGCTTCTCCTGTAACTGCCAGTTCCATTTGAGGAGAAGCCAGGTTCAATGTCTTCACTTGGGAATAGACATCAGTACTCCCCTTAGCTTTGTTTCCCTCTTACAGCAGCCATGTTAATATTCCCAGCATCTCACTGAAACTTCTCCAGAGAAGTGGAGAAAACGACATGGTAAAGTGCTGAGAACAGGGATGATAACATGACCAAAATCCAAATCAGGAGAACAAAATAAAATGGAAGCCAATGATGGCAAAATGCCAATTTAGTACCACACCTAGTAAACCTACAGAAAGCATTACACAAAACAGAACTGACAGGTTGAACTAAAACTGGCTTTTCCTTTCCCCAAAATTATTATTTTCGCCATCTAATCTTCAAATTAACTCATGATGTTCTGCTGCTTCTTTTATGAAGTTGTACAGATTTTTCAAATATACCAGACAGAAGGGGCTGTTAATTTATATGGGGAAAGGAAAGGTATACCTACATTTGCATTTTAGTTTGGGTGAGAGATGCATCATTGAAGGAAACCTCCTGATTGTCACCACTTGCCATGTTTTAGCTGTTGTCACAGTGCAGCCTTATAGTAGAACAGCTGAATTGTGTTTTAGTGAAACTGAACCAGAAGATGGAACCAAGAAGCTTATGCAATGCATCTAACATTAATCAGTGTCCAGTTTGCAGGACCTGACTAGAGCTAGTCCCAAGTAAAACCTGCTGAAATGTGCGGCGTGAACACTTTATGCTTGTGCTCCTTATGGTACCTCATTATTTGCTAATGTAGACATCAGCAATAAAACTTTCATACTACATCTGAGAAAAATGGCCTAACTGACTGGCAGTTTCAAAGATGGCAAAAAAACAGCTAGTTAATTTTTGGAGTTCTTTTTCTCTTTCTTATATTCAAGGAAAATAAAATGTACCAGCAAGTACTAAAAATGGCAAAGTCAGTTTAAGAAGACGATGTTTTGTTAGGAAATGGCCACTTGAATGTAAGGACTTGTAACAGAAACTATTTTTCCATCTCGGTTACCTTCCTGCCACAATCTAGTAGACAACAAATGCATGTAGCATTTGCAAAGAGTTTGCTCATTCAGGAAAAAAGAAGAAATTCATAAAATGTCTAGAAAGGTAGGATAGTTGTGAAGGTGTACAAATGAATGAAGAGAATGTAGGCTATTTGCTGTTTGTGGAAAGACTTTATTGTGGAAATAAGCCAATCTAAGAAAGACCTGTTGTATATAAATACCATATAATAAACATAACCAAGCTTGAGAGCATTAAAACCAATTACAAAACTTCATATATGGCCACAGAACCCAGTTTTTATGTTATCGGTCTTGGAACCTATGAAAAAAGTTGCCTAAATATCATACAAAGGAGAAGTTGTAACTAAGTTATTTTTTGCAAGCTACACACGTATGAAGGCCAATTCATAACAAATGTCAATGTCTCTTACTCACAAATTCTCTGATTCAGTCTTGTTTTTATTACCTTCCACTCGTACATGTATTTATACTAGTCATTCATGCAACCTATAAAGTTAATGTAATTATCGACTTTAAATTTTCTTCTTGGAAAAATGCAGGATAAACTTGAAACCCCAAAGAAAAGATAGTTCTGATTACACTAATAGAAAAACTAACATCCAGACTGTCACTAAGGCTTCAGAATCTGGAACATTTGAACAGAAAGAACAGAAAGGACCTGTGCTGACTGCACTGCTTGATCCATATCTTAGGGCCATAATTAACACCATACTTTATTTTCACCCCACACAGTTTTCTGTGGCCAAGGAAATGGTCTCATAAAATGTTCAGTGTCTGTGTCAATCTAATTAGGTTTCATACCAGAGAGATAATTCACAATGTTAAAAAAAAAATGAATTCTTATTTCACAATGTTAAAAAAAAAAAAAAGGAAGACTAGTGAAACTTTTGCATGTAAATGTGAAGAGCCCATTGTAGACGTGTATTTTCCTTTGGTACTTCTTGATGATACAGGCAAAAAGACTCCTTTACCTGTCAATAATGATGATCATGAGTTAAGTTACTAAAAATAATTGGAAACTATTCAAAAGGATAACAGGACAACTAAGGGCACAATTTTAAGTGATATTTCCAAGACTAGAAGAAAATAACATCTCACTGAACAGCAAAATCGTATGTGTAATTTCTTTGTTCAGATAATAGTACTTTGTATATATGTCAATAGAAGATTATAGGAATACCGTCAAAAAACAGTGAAGTGAGATTTCTGGACAATAAATGCAACTATGAATCAAGAGACCTGGTTTCCATATCTACCTTTCACATACACTTCTGCTGTAACCTTGGGCAAAACATATTCCAGCTACACTTGTCTCAGCTTTTCTAGCCATAAAATAGAAATGATACTTCCTCACCTCATTGGAATGAGGTCACGGTCATTTTGGTACCGTTTGTTGCACATATTTCAGAAGACAGGCAGCTATATAACTCAAGTATTATTTCATAAGGGGAACATGATACAATTGCCCTGTGTGCATCTAACTGTGAGGATGAGAAAAATCACTATATTGCCCACACCTCTACCAGATCTTTTCTTTTGTTCCATTTTCATTTGAATTAAACTTCTGTTATTATTTTTTGTTAATCATATTAACATGAAAAGTTTAGGATACATTAATCTCAAATAATATATTTTGCATACAATAAAAAGTATGCATCTTTAAATTGTTTGTTTCTCTAGGAAACTTTTCTATTATATTTTCTTTGGTTTGTTTTATTTTTATTTTTTTCTAAACCTGTCAGTTGCCAACACAATTACCTAAATAGGAACTAGTTTAAACTTGACATAAGAAAATATGATTCAAATACTCAAAACCCTGCATAATTAACCTGTCAATTGCTTTTGCATGCTGCATGATTGCCTGTCTCATAGAAACTGTGGATTTAATAGGATTTAAATGTTTTTCATCGGAAGTGTCAGATAAAAGATGAAATGGTACACATCTAACCATCAAGGATTTTCCAAGAACTTATACTATGATAGGCAGACTACTGCAAAATTCCATCCCACAGTTGTTAATAAATTTCTAGGAACTTCTTCAATCTGTTGTGCATTTTTCAACTCTGTAAATAAAGGGCTGACCTCAGATATTCACTGAGGTCAGTGAATATCACTTCACTGTCTTCATTATCAACTCTCTTCTCATGCTTAGATCAACGTCAGTCAAAGGCATGACTACTGCCAGTGTATGTAAGCAGAGCTCTTTGTTATGATATTTTGAAGCTTAATACAAATATCCAAAAGTATGTTTCAGTTCTACCTGTTCACATCTTACTGTGCTTATGGAGTGAGTGGGGTAGGGGAAGAAAACCATGACAGGATCTAGAAGTTCCATGGCTCTTGAGGTCAATTTGTGAAGAGTTTGAATTTTACCATCTATGTTGTGGGGAAGCTGGACTCAAATTTCGGTATCATGAGTGATTCAGGTAGCTGGAACAGATGTATATTGGACAACGTAACACTTAATACTGCAATATACAAATATCTTCATACATCTCACAAAATCCCGAGTGCCCTGTTCTCACCTATTCTGAACCAATTTAAAATGAGAGTGGCATTTAAGAAGGCATTTTAACAAACTAAATAATTTAAAAGCTATTTTAAATAACTGCTGGAAAAACGTTCTAAAATGTTTATGGTGTTACAGGTCTTTTAAGGAAGAATAAAGTGCTGTTGTAGTAAGACTATTCGAGTTGCTGTGCAAACGGACAGAAATGGACATAACACAAGTCGATACGACATCTGGAAAATTTCCTCATGTAAAGGTAAGGAGCTCAAAGATAACCTTCTCAAACTGTGTAGTCCCTGTTATCCTGGCGTGTAAAATAGGGATCAGGCAAAACACCTTAAGCTTTGCATATTTACGTAGAAATCTCATTCAACAACTAAAGGATGCTGTGCCTGGGTAGCATGTACTCACCTGGAAAAGAGAATAAAGCCAACCAGGATACACCAAGTCTTGCCACACAACACTAAGAAATGGACCTGCATATGCTTAGTTTTTATTCCTGTAATAAAGGTGAGCTTTTGTAGCCGTTGACAGTACCAACCACAACAGGCACACAATTCAGCCTTCCTTCTGTTTCAGTCCCACAGTGAGTGTGCAACTCCCATGCAGCCTGTCATAAAAATTCCGCCACCCTCCAGAATCCCCAGAGAGGGACTCTTTTTAGAAGGGGCCTAAGGTTGGCAGGTTCTCTCATGACAATATTGCAAAACAATGTCAGCAACAACAAAACCAGTCATAACAATTTCTGTTTGCTTTTTCTTGACACGTGCATCTTCGTATCTCAAAACAGCGTTAAGCTGTGAGTATAAAATACAGCTACCTACTACAAATGTAATCATTTGCCCTAAATATCAGCATACTCCAGAGTCAGAGTTGCAATCTTTTTTCCCTCCTGTTTTAGGGCAATAGGCCAATGGAGCTGGCTTCTGAACATACCTAATTTGTCAACATTTTTGTCACAAATGGCTGACCAACAAAGAAGGTAAGAGCACAATACTATTTTGGAATATGTAAATGCCTCAGGCAAAAACTGAGTATACTATAGCAATCCAAGAGTGAAAATGTTATGCAGAGACTTAGCTTTATGATTTGAGCCAAGTTAGGACAAAAATCATTATCATAGTGGTCTATTATATATTGGACAAAGTTTTATGGGAATTGGAGACTATTACTCCAATGATAATGGTCATTGAATTGTACTTCTTTTTGTATTCTTGCACACACAATTACTCCAGTATCACATCAAATGTCATTTTAATAGATTTTGCAATAGGGTAAAATTCACCTATCTCTTTACATAGAGCAAAGTAAATAGATTTTGTACTGTGAACAGAGGTGAAGAAGAAGACCTATGACCAGCAATTTCAATTGAATAGTAAATGTTGTGACTCAGGAGCATTATATGGGTAAATCCATTGTACAGAGAGTTGATTTATGTCTTCTACATAATTTTAGCTCCCAATACATACAATTTAGGAACCCTATAGTACCACACTTAGGGCCTCGGTGCCATTCGTATGTGTGTAACTAGAAAGAAACTAAAGGATTGTGAAAGAAAAGAAATCTAAGCAGATGTAAAAAAGAAAATATATTTCGAAATAGCAGCAACTTGAAAAGGAGGAAATTCATATAACAGTCCTCACTCCGCTATCCTGGGTCAATGGGATAGATGTAATCTTCTCAAAATCATATAGATGGAATATTTGATTTTGGGCAAGAGTAGAGGTTTTCTTCTGATCTAAGACTGGGCTCAAACCAGTCAAATAAAAATTGTTTGAAGAGTGTTCGAGCCTCTCCTAAATATTTTAAATAATTATTGATACAAGAGGTAAATATGTGAAAGTCTGTGAGTTAATAAGGCAGGCCTCTATTCTGTTTTTTTTTTTTATTTATAGCTGTCAAGCACTTTCTATGATTTGCCATTATTTTCAAAACATCTGGGAATCTGAAAGCTCGAATAGTTTAATGGGAGAACTCTGTAGAAGTGTTTATGCTGAGAGAGCTAGATAACATATGAGGTGACAGAGATGGTAGTAAAGAGTGAACATGCTGTATTCTTCAGAGATGTTAATTTCCATGAAAGTACAAATGCTTTCCAGCATGCAGGTATTTAATAATACTTTTGCTCTTATTAAATATCTTGGGGGGGGGGGAGGGGGGAGGAGGATTTTTGAAGATACATATTGTTACATTTTTATACTTGGGAGTAGCAACTTAAAGATGATGCAAAACAAAATGCCTGCTTACAGTACATTAGAGATCAGAAAAAATGTACCTTCATTACTGCTATTTTACTTACTTAAGGCATTTCCCAGATTTGTGGTATAAAATAACATCTGTGTAAACAGCAGAAGAAAAATATGATGCATATAAACTACAGCTTTCTTTCATTCACACTCTCTTTTCAATTTTTGTGCCAGGTTGGTTGGTTGGTTTGTTTGTTTATTTCCCCCTCAGATTTGGCATACAACAGATCTCTGTGATCTTTGCTCAACTAAAGGTGGAAAAGTAGCTAAAACAAAAGAGGTGAGGACTGAATTGTTTGTGGGACATTTGACACAGCTGTTGCAAATATTATACACTTGAATTATGCTGTGCCCTTTTACATAAAAGAGAATTGTATTTGCCACCATTTGGAGCTGTTCTGCTTTGTTATTCATAAACAAATTATTTTAATCTTTTTAGCTTTATTCATCTGTTTTTGTTGGGTTTGTTTCTTGTCAACAGTTCCTTAAGGACTTTGATTTGTCAGCTAAAACACAGTGTCTGAGAATTATGGGGCTTTATCCAGCTATAAAAAAAATAAATATTTTCTAAGAGTAATGTAAAACATGAATACTGAATTACCTCTGTATCCTTATGTTCTGATTGCCAGAGACTGACCTTAAGATGCCAGATTTCACTCTGTGGGACAATATATGAAGACAATTTCTTCTATTTTCTAAATTGTATTTGGAGGTAAAATTCTGCCACCCTTACTCAGAATGGGTTAGATTCCAGCTTTGTAATGTCAGTTAGTATAAAATTGTATGATTTCATATAATATCATTTAGCCATGGGGGATTAATCAGTTGGAAATGACCTCAGTACCTCATTGTGACTAAAAAGCTAATGTTACCCTTAGATAGACACCCTTAGGGTAGACAAAGTAGACTATGTAAGAATAAGGAGTTTATATTATCCTAGTTTGGACAGTGAAGGAATCATTACATGAATAGCATGGCCATTCTAAGATTAAAGACTTGAAGATATTGAAGAGGCACGGGGAAACAGAAATTTGATAATTCAGACCTCTTCAGTCTAGTAAACAAGACTGTAATTGGAACAGAATCTGAATAAAATTGATATTAATAGTACATCAAAGCTTACTACCTATTCATAATAATAATTTATGAATTAATTTTGCTGGATTCTACATGACCAAAAATTCTCAAATCAAAATTGGTTTGGTTTGATTTTTTTTTATTTCTAGTGACAAAGAAACATTTTTATAGGAATTAGTTCAACCAAATTCTATCCAAATGTCTATCCAATCCAACTAGATGATTTTCCTTCTGATCTTATAATGCATGAACCATAAATTAACATATTTTTTTTATTTTTAGGTCAGACATGCTTTCTTGAGTAGTAATTTGGACTCATATTCCTTACATCTAACAGACTCTTCAAATGTGCATATCATCTATTTTTCACATACACAAGGAGACCACGATGCCTAGAATTCTGTCTAAAATTTCTGTCTGAAATTTGATACCGTACTTGTGTCGTGGTTTAACCTCAGCCAGTAACTAGAACCATGAAGCTGCTCTTTCCCTACCCCCAGTTGCAATGCAGGAGAGAATCAGAAGAGTAAAAGAGAGAAAACTCATGGCTTGAGACAGAGATAGTTTAATAGGTAGAGCAAAAGCCATGCATGCGAGCACAGCAAAACAAGAAATTCATTCACTGCTTCTCATCAGCAGGCAAGTGTTCAGCCATCTCTAGGAAGGCAGGGCTCTATCAGGAGTTACTTGTGAAGATAAATGCCATAACTCCCAACATCCCCTCCTTCCATCCTTCTTCTTTCCTCAGATTTATATACTGAGTATGATGCCATATGGCATGGAATATTTCTTTGGTCAGTTGAGCTCAGCTGTCCCAGCTTCTTGTGCCCCACCAGCCTACTTGCTGGCAGGGCAGTATGAGCAGCAGCAAAGGCCTTGATTTGTTAGCAACAACCAAAACCATCAGTGCACTATCACACTATCCCCATCCCAAATCTAAAACACAGCACTATATCAGCTGCTAGTGAGAAAGTTGACTCTATCCTAACTGAAACCATGACAGTTGAAGTTGCACAACAAATTTAATGTGCTTTCAATAAATGTGAAAAGCACCTCTATCTTGTGAATGCACAGCTTCTAAGACTTCCAGGACATGCTAGACTCATGCTTGTCCCCACTAGCTCAAATTCCTGGACACCAAACAACACAGAACACAGGGAATTCAGAAATTCATTAATTAGTGTTAAAACCAGTACTCTATTATGCAAAGAAACATAATTTTCAGGTATAATTAAGATCCTAGTTGGCTTACATTTCCTCCGTAATTACTGGAGGCATGAGCAGCCAGAGTGCCCCTCCTTCCTTCCTTCTTTCCTTCCTTCCTTCCTTAGAATCATACAATCATAGAATGGTTTGGGTTGAAAGGGACCTTAAAGATCATCTAGTTCCAACCCCCCTGCCATGGGCAGGGACACCTCCCACTAGACCAGGTTGCTCAACGCCCCATCCAGCCTGGCCTTGAACACTTCCAGGGATGGGGCATCCGCAGCTTCTCTGGGCAACCTGTTCCAGTGCCTCACCACCCTCACGGTAAAGAATTTGTTCCTAATATCTAATCGAAATCTCCCCTTTTCCTGTTTAAAACTGTTACCCCTTGTCCTATCATAACACTCCCTGATAAAGAGTCCCTCCCCATCTCTCCTGTAGGCCCCCTTTAGGTACTGGAAGGCTGCTATAAGGTCTCCTCGGAGCCGTCTCTTCTCCAGGCTGAACAATGCCGACTGTCTCAGGCTGTCTTCGTAGCACAGGTGCTCCAGCCCTTTGATCACCTTTGTGGCCCTCCGCTGGACCTGTTCCAACAGGCTCATGTCCTTCTCATGCTGAGGACTCTAGAGCTGCACGCACTTCTCCAGGTGGGGTCTCGCCCTTCCTCCCTTCCTTATGGAAGAACTATTAGGATTGTAAATGACAAAAAAGCAATGTATTTTCATCCCATTCTGTGCTGAATTTGGAAATTCAAAGTTAGGAAGTGGGAATATCACTGAGTTTTTGACTGCCTACTTCAGGCATCTAATTCTAGTGTCTGTACATTGTTTCATTTCAAATGGAGCCCAGTTTCACCAATATTTTCAAGAACCCAAAAGAGAAAGGTAAATGAATGGTGAAATATACTAACAAAGCACTCAATATGAGGTTTTGTCACCTTTGAGAAAAGATCAGAGGAATGCAAGCTCCCTTGCTTCTCTTCTCTCTCTCTCAATCTGGCAAGCAGCATGGTAACAGTCATTTCCCCACCAGGAAGAAATAAAGTATCCTAACAGCTGCTACTTCTATCTGTTATTTATCCCTTGTAATGTCAGTCTGAAGCAATTTTATCTCTCAGCACAATCTCTGCCTGACAGAAGAATGGCTGGTGAATGATGCTGCAGATGACAAAGTTGATGAACAGTTAGACACAAACTGGAAAGAGGCCATCTGAGCTAATAACATTGTTCTATGAAAATATTAAGTCACATGTGGATAAGAACATATGGACTATATGGGACATATTTTGTCTTGCTGCTGCATGAGAAGTAAACTGACTAGTGTGGGAATTAGCCAGTATTTTGAGTTCCATTCCATAATTATAGTATGCCTTACTTTCAACTTTTTTCATGCTTCTGGTTATGATACAGTTCTATTTCTTTAACTTGGTATTTGTTTCAGCCACAAAGGCATGATATTTGAACAGTGCTTTCAACTTATTTCTGGCAGTGTTGCAACTGTAAGTTCAGTTTATATTGTATATGCCAAAGATTTCCAAAGGAAAAGTATTCAGAAGTATAGGTGGTGGACTTTATAAGAGTTTTCTACTCCTCTGACATCATATGGACACAAAAAGTCATACCAGACTTTCTTATGAGACTTAGGTGGAGCTTTTTTAGAATATCTTGTGCTTAGGATTTTTTTTTTTAAGCTTCTAGAATATATGACCTAACTGTTGCCTTCTTCCTAGAACCTCAGTAACATCTTTATACTTTTTGCATAAAAGTAGGCAATAACGAAGCCTGTGTTTGGGCCATAGAAACTAACTCTGTAATGGCTGACAAATTAATTTAAGAAAATGTATTTAGTTTCCAACCTTGTTTTCGTTACCTTTTCTATCCTTTTTCATCTCAGTTATACTGTAAATCTCAAAGCATATGTACATGCCCAGAAGAAACATTATTTCATCTCTAACATTTTGGGAACCACCTTTAAATAATATGTGGAGTGTCACACAGTGTCTATGTAGAGTTTTAGTTTAAACATAATGAACAGTGGTAGAACATGAAACATTGCTAATGTTTTTACAATCTATCTGTCATACCTCAATTGACATTTTCAATCAAATCCCTTGAGGGTACTTAATTCTGGAAATAGCAGCCAAAGCATATACTTCTGTAATCAAAAGGTTGTTTGTTTTTTTTAATGGCTAACCAATAATTTCTATTGTCACTTAACATAGACATTTCTTTTGAGGGATACAGCATATCAGCACTCTTTAACCATGACGAAGATACTGCACAAAATGATGTATAATTACAATAAGAAAAAAATGTAAAAGCACTGGTTCTTTGAAATCAAACTACTGAAGTAGGCTCTTCATCTATAGCCAACTTTGAATGTTCCTCTGCTCTTCACATGCTTTCTACAAAGAATTTTTCATCAAAACTTTTCCAACAATTATGTTAGGTCTACTAGAAGACTTAGGGCTTGATTTCAGTATGCTTCATGTCAGGCATTTAATTTGATCCAAAATACTCATAAATGACAAAAAGCAAACTCATGACAAAGCCATTAGACAGTATACTTCTTTAAAAGTATATGCCATTTAAAATTGAATATAAATTTTAATTTTGAAGGAATGGGGTATTCTCATAAGCGTGAGAATACTCTTTAAAGTGAAAATTACAGAGTTAAGAATTGGTCTCATGGCTCACCAAAATGGATAAGAGACACAGATTAAAAACGCAGATTAAAATGAAAATGTTAGTGACAGGAGTCCAGCAATCTAGCTGTTCTATTTTGCCAAGATTATCCTGACAAGAAATAAAGACTAATGAGGTCATTTCTCTTGCCAGCCAGCCTTCCTGTGGAGAGGTGTGTGCCTAGTAATAAAAAAAAAAAAAAAATGCCCAATGAGATATCATTACATTTCAGTTCAGAAAAAATGTTCTCATAGTGTGCCGTGCAGAAACAATGTCCAAAGCTATGTGACTTTATGCTGTCACTAAAAAATGTTTTTAAAATGGAATTACATATGTATAAGAGCTGTCAGACAAGCAAATAGTAAATTTACAGGGGGTTGTGAAAATATCCAGAGCTGGCTTTTCAAACATTGGAACTCCATTGAAGTTGGCAGTTTTCCATCTCTTTATGTGTCTGAGGATCTGAGCCATTGTTTCTTGCTTTCTTCTTCTTTTTTTTTTTTTTCCCCAGAGCTAATTTGGCTTATGTGCCAGAGATAAATATGATTCTGATTTACATAGTGCTGTGATGATATTTTTGTAGCTTTTAATATGTATTTCTTTTCAGATAACTCCTGCTTTTCACTGCATTTTTTACTTCTAGTCACTTAACTACCAATTTTAAAGAACCATCCCCGTACATTGTTTGAATTTAAAATCTATTTTCTGAATAAATTAGTATACATAAGTTAGTATACATACGTACAGGCATTGCTACATATATAGAGGGTTTTATATTTCTCATATGCATTACTTCACATTTATTTGCATTGAATTTTATCTGGCATTTCATTGCCCAGATAACTTGTATGGCTTTCCCCTCACAGCTATGGAAAAGTAAAGTATCAGGCCTAAGATCATTATCTAACATTTCCCTGAAAACAGTAAAGAAAGCGATTCATCTTTCTGTAAGCTGAAATGGATGAACCATCTTCCTAAAGTACATATCTCTTTCCACACACTGTACTGGAATCTTAAATGCCAAGTTTAGTCTGGATATCACACTTCTAGACAGCTAAAGTTAGATTAGATCAATTCTGTCCTTACTATCATAAAGTCCTTCAACTGTTCATTCTAGGTACGTTCATCTTATTCTATTCAAAATAATTTCATAATTTATTTTTTTTTTATCAGAAATCTCTGTGACCTCAGTATCCATTATCTTTATTAGATCACTTGCAAATATATTGAAGAGCACAAGATGTTTGTCGGTAGCCCACTTTTACAGTGAAAAATTAAAATTGTTCCTATTTAATTTTTCCTAGATTTTAACAGTTACCACAAGACCAGCTAGATTCACCCTTCTATCCCACCATAGTGTCTTTTTGAATTTTTAGTGAGATTTCTCAATTAATACCTTTTTTGAACTTTAAACACGTAACATTACTCAGATCAGACTTACTAGCGTCATCTTTGATTATCTTAAATAATTTTAATAAATTTATGATGCATTATTTCCTTCTGAAAGAGGTCTTGCTTCTTCAGTATTTCTTGCTTATCCATGTATCTTCTAATTCCATTCTTTAATATGATTTCTATTGATTCGTTCAATACAGGGTATCCTATTTGAAATTAATATAGCTTTTTCACCTTCCATTCCTCCAGCTGTTTTCAATGCTAAGTTATAAACTGAAACTAGTAATTTAACAATGTCAGATTCAAATTCCTTTAGAACTCTTGGGTGAATACTGTCTGTTCCTGGCATTTTTTATTTTTTTTTTCGTTTTCATCAATTTCAGTCCAGTTAAAAAGAGTTCCTGAGACTCACCTCACTAATAATGTCTGTTATGGCTTTAATGTCATTGGATGCTTCTTGTACACCTTGGCAATTTTGGGATCCACCATTTCTAACAGTTACCTGACTTACAGGGCACTTAAAAAGCATTTTATTACAATGGTTTTTACAAGTTGTTCCTTAGAATCTTTTTTTTTGTCTCAGTTTATTGCGATACTACATTTAGCTATTAAGAGTTAATGCTCTTTTCTGGTTTATTCAATTGGAGAAGACTTCCACTTTAGGAAGAAAGTTTTTCTACCACTTACCACTTTACTCTTCTGATTAGCCATACTCAGCAGGTAATAATGTTTGAGTCCCTTCATTGTTTTGCTTTTTTTTTAATCCTAAAGCCTGAATAAACTTTTTAAAATATTCCTCATGCCTCCTGAAAACATTTTATCCTTTTAAAAGAAAAATAAAACATTATTCTGTTGAATTATTAATATTTTATTTTTTTTTAATTCTCTAAAGTAGGAAATCACCATGGTCACTATTAAAATAACTCTTGGATCAAGTATTGTGCTTTTCTCAAGAATAAATCAAAAGAAGATTTCATTTCTTTGATTTGTTAGAGGCAAATGGCTCCAAAAGGCATTTCAGTTTAAAAAAATGTAGCGCTTTATAGCACAACGTTTGCCCAGTCTATGTGAGAGCAATTGAAATCTCTCATTATGATTATAATTATGATGGTGCTGTTCTTACCACTTTACAACCATTTTCAACATCCTGTATGTGTCATTGATCGTATACAGCACTGGTTTTAAAGTATGGTATTTCAAGCTACTGAGATTGTGTGCTGTGTTTGGTGTGGCTAAATTCTATACATATTTGGTCAACTTGCCTATTTGTATGTGGCCTGCTGACCACAGACATTTATTTTATTATTCCACTGACCTCATTATTTTCTGCCTTAATTCTATTCCAAATAACTTTGCTGTATTCTATGACTAAATTTAAAATCCTCTTTCTGACACAAATTTCTCAGACACCTGGGGAAATTCTGTCTCTGTTTGGCATTGCACATAAAACACACCAAACAATGCAAAGAAGACCTCAACTCTGGCTGAAATTCACAGCCAACAGTCCTCTCTAGAATGGATCCATTCGTCATTGGCAATGATGTGCTCTGCAAATACCAGATCTGTCCCAGCTCTCTCTTGGAGTTTGTAAAGCTACCTCAGCATGTGAAGAATCTTTTCATCCAGAGGGAAAAACATAGTATGAAAGAACCATTCAGGTTGGTAGCCACCTTGGGAGTTCACCTAGTTCAAGTTCCTGCTCAGAGGAGAGGCAACACTGAATTCAGACTAGGTTGTTCAGGGCTTTATCTAGTAGGGTCCTGAAAGCCTCCAAGGACTTCACTAAATTCTCTGGGCAACCCATTTCAGTGCTTGATTGTTTTCATAATGAAAACTCTGTTCCTAATGCCTGGTCAGAGCTTCACTGCCTTAGTTTGTGACCATAAATTGATACAGCCCCCAGAGACATCACAAATCTCATCATCTATGTCAAAAACAGTGAAATGTTTAGGTCAAGGAGCAAAAGAATGTAATTTAAACTGATCTTAAAATAACAAAACAAAATGAACAGATTAACATTTAAACTATACAAATTTTAGGTCATTTTAACTGCCTACACTCTATAATACTAGATTACAACTTTAATTTATCTGAATCTTTAAATCTAATCTAGAAGCTCTACCTAGGATCATGTGTTTTGAACTAAGCTCTAGAATTCAAAGTTACAGTTATTTTGAAGTTTTAATTTTAACTGAATATTCTAACAATCTGAGATAGTGAAACCAACCTTTTGGGCCATAAAGGTCTCTTAGCACCTTCCAGATGCAGGCCTTCTCCTCATACACATGCAATTTGCCTACTATTTTCATCTGTAGGACTGAAGGCTGAACAGGTTGTCTAGGGAGGGTTAAGTTTCAGGTAGGATTCATTTAATCTAATGTTAGACATCTGAAACATAATCACTTCGTTTTGTCATCAAGATACTATCTATTCTCAACAAAGGAAGACAAACATCTGCAATTAATCTGAGCTGGGATGGATCACACTCTAGAGCTGTATAACTTTTTACTATGGAGAAAACCTAGATAAACAGCTTTAACTTAATGTCTAGCTTTTAAACAGCTAAAGTTTTGTGAGATGTATTTCCCCATTACCTACATGTATAGTATATCATGAAATCATAGAATCATAGAATCATAGGGTTGGAAGGGACCTCTGGAGATCATCTAGTCCAACCCCCCTGCCAGAGCAGGGCCACCTTAGAGCAGGTTGCACAGGAACGCGTCCAGGCGGGTTTTGAATGTCTCCAGAGATGGAGACTCCACCACCTCTCTGGGCAGCCTGTTCCAGTGCTCTGCCACCCTCAAAGTAAAGAAGTTCCTCCTCTTGTTTAGGTGGAACTTCCTACACTCAGGTTGGTACCCATTACCTCTTGTCCTGTTGCCGGGCACCACTGAAAAGAGCCCGGCCCCATCCTCCTGACACCCACCCTTTAAGTATTTGTACACATTAATAAGGTCACCCCTCAGCCGTCTCTTTTCCAGACTAAACAGACCCAATTCCCTCAGCCTTTCCTCATAAGAGAGGAAATCTGAATGTGCACCCTACTGGGTTTGCCTGCTAGGCTGCCTGCATCCAAAGCATCATTCACCAGGTTTGCACGGTTTTAAATGTTCTCTGAAAAATTACAAATGAGTACCCCTCCAACTTGAAATAAAAGTAATGCTTATGCTACTATATTGCTTAGCAGTTTAAAAAGTGAGGTGTTTTAGGAAAAAAAAAAGTCCTTTAATGCATCTTCTTACTTTTCACAGATTCCTTTTCTTCCCAATGAATTAAGAACATGCTTCATTCCACTTTGTGAATTCTCTTGAACAGCTGAACATGATTTTACTGTTTAAAAATTATCTACGATCAATGATTTTTGAGGGTACTGTGAGTATTCTGCACCTTTGAAATCAGTGCTGATATCCCCAATACTTCTGGCAACACAGGATATAGTTTTAAAATGTGGCAGGGCACACACAGGAGAAGGTACCCCCCTGTGAAGGAGAAGCAGGAAATCAGACATCAAAATGTGGAGTATATACTTTTATTTAAGGATGAAATTACTAAAAAGACCAGGAAAGTACAGAGTCTAAAGAACTTTTAAACAGTGGAATTTATTAGGAAATCAGAAAAAGCAGTGGAAAAAAAAAAGTTGACATGTAAGTTTAAGATACAGCTTGATAAATTTGATAGCCTACAGTTACAGATGATTTGATGAGTTTGTTTTGTACATGTACATATCCTAAGGGATACTACAACCAAGAGCTTGGAATCTGAAATGTCTACATTCAGCTAAACTTGCTTTTTCATCTAAGCATTTTACTGATTATGTTTGCCTTAGTTTTAAAATTAATTTGTACTTTTTATGGAGATTTAAATGATCAGAAATATGCAATTAAGATTTTATTTCTTTAATGATAAATCTTTCTTCTAATTTTTGTGACTTCTGCTTCTTAAGGAGAAAAGTATGATGCTTCCAGTCAGTTAGGAGGCCATTCTTTCACAATAGGAAAGAGACGAGCCAATTTTGTCTCCAGAGGTATTTGAGAAATCACAGTGCAGTGACTAAGTAAACAGTGGTGGTAGCTATTTTTAGAAAACTGTGAAAGAGGAACACCTATGAGAAGCCAATCTGATATTGATTTGTAAAGAAGACAGACAGGTAGTTAGGATCTGTTAAATCCAATTTCTATTCCATTAAGTAATGGAACACATACAAAGAAATTATAACTATTTTGAGAATAGCAAAATAGGCTTATAAATATAAGTCAAACCTCGGGCAACTTGGGGGTGGAGGGGGTTCTTTTTTTTTTTTTTTTTTTACAAAGTTGCTCAATAAAATGATAAAATTGATGTGTTAAACTTGAAAATAGTCCCAAGGAGAATTTCAGAACAGGTGAAAACTTTTTGTGATATTTTAAACTAAACTAGCTAGTGCATTTACTGTAGGGAAATAACCCTAATTTAGTGTGAGAATAGATTAAATGACCCAATTGCAGATGCTTTTCTAAAAAAGAAAATGTTGTGTATTAAGGGCTTAGCTGAACTCCCATTGCAATCAATGGAAAGACTCCAGACACAGCAGACTCAAATAATCACTTCTCAGTCTTCTGGTAAAACATTCTTTAAGTAATACATATTTCAGTTTAAAATAGATTTGAAAGTCTGAGAATTCTGTTTTACATGTCAGTTAAAAAAAAATCTGCAGTAGTGTGTATTGGTGGGTATTGTGTTTTGTGTACATAGAATACCTTACAACTCCTAAGAATCATAGAATAATAGAATGGTTTGGGTTGAAGGGGACCTTAAAGATCATCTAGTCCAACCCCCCTGCCCTGGGCAGGGACAACTCCCACTAGACCAGGTTGCTCAAAGCCCCATCCAGCCTGGCCTTGAACACTTCCAGAGATGGGGCATCCACAACTTTTCTGGGCAACATGTTCCAGTGTCTCACCACCCTCACGGTAAAGAATTTCTTCCTGATATCTAATCTAAATCTCACCTCTTTCACTTTAAAACCATTACCCTGTGTCCTATCATTACACTCCCTGATAAAGAGTCCCTCCCCATCTCTCCTGTAGGCCCCCTTTAGGTACTGGAAGGCTGCTATAAGGTCTCCTCGGAGCCGTCTCTTCTCCAGGCTGAACAATGCCGACTGTCTCAGGCTGTCTTCGTAGCACAGGTGCTTCAGCCCTTTGATCACCTTTGTGGCCCTCCGCTGGACCTGTTCCAACAGGCTCATGTCCTTCTCATGCTGAGGACTCTAGAGCTGCAGGCACTTCTCCAGGTGCATACAGACAAACACCTGAGCATGGCTTCCCAGGCTTTCAAAACCATGACATTTCTGGCTCTATTTTACCACAGGGCCATATTGCCGACAACTTATGTTTCTAACAAGAAGTGCAAGAAAAAAGAAAGTTGTTCAAGATTAACATAAGAACTACAGCACTCAATGTAAGAGTAAGATTTTAAGCTGAATTTTACTCTTGCAATGGATGGTCCAAGTAAATAAATAAATAAATAGATAGATAGATAGATAGATAGATAGATAAATAAATAAATAAAAACTTTTGGATTAACCCAAGCTTTTAAAAAACGTACTCTTATGGGTTTGGAAACCAAAGCTTGGGTTCTTTACTTGTTTTTAAATTTCTAGAAGATACTTTGATTTTTGAACCTCAGGACAAGTTCATCTAACATGCTTGATAGTTTCCTTGGTTACAGAATTTTATATGGGACCAGAAAATTCTGATATGAGGAACTGTTTTCATGTTAAACTAATGGCTGAAGAAAAAAAAGCCAAAGGCCCTCAAAACTAACAGATTTATTTGTGTTTTAATACAAAGAAAACAGGGCTACTTTCAAGTAGCATTTGTGCTTAAAAAGTCAAATTGAGAGTCAAGTTTGTAATCCCAAGTTAGCTTTTTATATAAAGAAACCTGACTTGAAAGCATCCCTGCTGGTTTTCAACTGCTACAACATGCAGCATCCAGATGAGGCAGAAACAGGATTGTCTGCTTTTGAAACTCAGCTACCCACAGTCATCCATGGTTCATACAC
Source organism: Dromas ardeola (assembly GCA_013398915.1). NCBI lineage: Eukaryota > Metazoa > Chordata > Aves > Charadriiformes > Dromadidae > Dromas > Dromas ardeola. Next base: position 45,269 of record VYZM01013534.1, read on the forward strand.
AACTTGAGTGAAAGATGAATGTCGTGGATTCCTCTCCCATTTACCCCACTACCGGTAACAAACTTGTCAGAGTCAGCTGGTTTACTTTAAAGTTTTACCTTCTCTTCAGAAAGTAAATTAGAAGTATTAAAACTTCAGAAGATAAGCTGCCTCTGAAGAACTGTTGAACTCCGCTGCTAGGCAGGAGGGAGGGGGGGAGAAATTATGTATTCCATGCTGACATTTCTGCTAAAGCCTGCAGTAGGTCTTGAACAACTCATTAAAGTAGCTTGTACCAGGAAATAGACTTTTATGAGGTTTTAAATATATTTATTCTAGTTTCATACTATTTTTAGTGAATTAAGACTAAATCCTATGGTCCTTTTTAATGAAAAACCCAGTAATGAAATATTTCCAATTTTATGTCCATTGATACTGATGGTAAACTGTTCATTGTTTTCAGTGGTGTGTCATCAAGTCCTGTTTTTTTTTTTTTCAATGAGGGAAAAATACAATAATCATGATAATTACTTGGAATAATTATTCCAAGTGGAAACACTTTCACTTTTTTTTTTATTTGGACTACAATTATGCAAAGCCACTTCTAACCCTTATAACATGTAAATGTGTGATCTACATTTACGTAGTTCAGTCTTAGCAATATGATGGCATGCAAACACATTAACACACAAAATATGAATTATAGCAGCATAAATCACATTCTGTCAGGTATTATGGCTTCATTATCCCTTTCCCAGTCACATTCATCATCACTTCTATGTAAGGAAGCACTAAGGAAAGCACAAACCATACAGAAATAGCACTAAAAATGCAAGAAGAAACATCAGAAAAGACAAAAAATGCAATTAGAACTATCTTATATTTCATGTACAGTGAATATTTAAAAAGCATAATCACCTAGGCATTGAGGGCAAAGTGCAAACTGCTCTTCAGGAAAATATTCAATTAAGACGCTGTCTGTTCTCATTAAATGGTTAGTATTAATGGCTTTTGCCTTTAGGAGACACTTTTAAATAGAGAATGTATTATGAGTAACATGTAATTTTCCAAAATCTAGCCATACTTACTTCTTTATAAATTCTAAGAAATTCTAAAAAAACCCCAACTAAATAAAAAATAGAGGCGATTTTATTTCAGTATTTAATTAAAAAAATAGTAATATGCAAAAGGTAGCAATACTTAGGTGAGAACTTGACTACCAGAAAATTAAATAATTACTCTTGACAATGTAATTATTCAGAATCTTTGACTGCCAGAAACAGAAAAATTGAAAATATTAATTAGATTCACTTTCCATTAAAAACAAAAGAAGAAAACAACCACAACAAAGACCAACTGACTAAACAAACAAACAACACCAGAAAGTGGAAATAACTTGAATCTGAAGTTTCTGAGTTTAGAATGCTGAAAGCAGTGTTCTAATTTTTTTTTTTTTTTTTTTATTTCAATGATACTTCCAAACAACTTTGTCAAGTGCAAATATATTTTAAAAATACTACCTCTAGGAGCATGGAAATGCTTGAAAGTATAGAGGTGTCTGGAAATATCTCTTTGCACAAGAAATATCAAAAACTGTTATTTTACATATAACTGGATGATACAAACACTTAGGAATATGGCAACTGACTCTGTAGTGCATGCTCTGATGTGTAAAAGTGTTCATGTGTATAAGTGTCAAAAGGTCTGAAGATTCTTGGTTTTCCCATGGTAATCCCTGGGATAGAAGTGAATGCATCAGGAAATACAGGCCTTTTGAATGGCATTTGGAGTTTCTGTGCTCACTTACTGAGTGGAACTGGCTTTTTTATTAGTATTTTATGGGTTGAAAGATTTCTACAAGCATACATAGTGTAGACTATAATAATATGCCAATACATCACTTTTGCTCAGTGACAGAGAACACACAGGGAAAAGGGCATTTGGAAGATTTGAGTAAAAATTTAGAGTTTAGAAAGAATAGGGAGTTTGTTGGGTTTTTTTTAATAAGCAAACAACTAAGAAGCTGTTTATAAAACTACAGTTACAACATACAGGTAAGGAAATGTTTATGTGTGATAAAAATATGCTTAGTTATTCATAAAAATGCGGACTACTTTATACTAAGTAAAAAGATCAATGAGAGGGTAAAGATAGAATGTGTGTTTTGCAGGTGATAATTGCAGTCCTGTAGGCTGGTCTATTTCATACAGTGTCCAAACACTGGAAATGAGATTTCAAGGACACCATTAGAGGAACTTCCAAAAATTGCCTTAAAGTAATGTGTTCATATGCAAATAAGAACCAATTAAAGACAATGAAATGCTTTTTCTCCAGTTCATACCCACAATCTATTCCTTCCCTCAATAAGTGATTAGTAAACCCAGCCTTTGTCAGAAAAATCGAAATCAATATTCTTCCAGAAATGAATAGTGGAACAGGCCACATGAGCTAGGATGTAATCGTGTTGGGCATAATCCATACCTCAGTGAAGTCACTAGAACACTTTCCAATAATTTCACTGGATTGTATATCAAATCTAAAATTGCTAAAACCGTGCCTTCACTAAAAGTAATATAAGAGCTTTCTTTATAAATTCATGTAGCTGGAATTAAAATTTCCAGTTTAAATTTTAACATCACACGTGTAAGAGGTCATTTAAGTGGTGTTATGTAGTTGGACACAGTTTTGAGATTTACCTGCAAATTTCTGTCTATTTTCCCTTTAACTTCGTTACAGGGTTGAGTATTAAGGATCCAGAAAACTATTTGTCTCTTCATCTACTTGTAATCCTTATAACATTGATATAATATTAATTAATCCTTATAACATTATTATAACACTAACATACCTGATACACTGATTAACTCATGTTCAGGATTTCAGCAAGCTAATCTCTACAGTCATACTGTTTCCTGAGAAACTAACAGGCTTCCTCTTGTCAAGAAGATGAGAGTTCGCAAATAATTACTTGTAAAATTTATGGAGGCAGGAATTGTCTTATTCTTATTCTTATCTGTCTATAAGATCAAAGCCTAACTGGGGACTGATCCTGAGTGGAATCTCTAGGTCTTTAGCATGCCACATATAATATGATAAATAGACAATAATTATGATAAATAGGCAATAATAAATAGACAATAGTAATAAATTCGCTTTACCAGACTGTGAGAGTTCATTCTATAGCCACGATGTTGTTTTGTGCGAAACTATCTGTGTTTAAGATGAGTTTCCACACAAATAAAAACGACTATCTTCAATATACTTTCTGAACTGCTCCTCCCTGAAATCACACTGAGAACTGGAATTCTCCTTGAGAATCAGACACTATAGCAGAAGACAATCAAAAATTTTCAATATTAGCATACCACTTCCAAAAGCACCTCATTTATATTATGGTGGATACAAAGTTCAGCAGCTGTCTATTGGTGCTGACTATCAGGTGGTTTTCTGCAACATTAGCACCTCATGCATAAATTATTCTCTTTATTTGTGAAGAAATACAGCCAGCTATAAGAGATCTTTACAATTTTCTATTGCCAGGGGTGTTATTTTCTCACACTGTGGACCATTTATAATAGGGAAAAAATCACTTCCTCTGAACAGGGAATTTAGAAAAATAAGTACACATTTCTGATATTTGAATATTGTAACAAGTCAAGATCTGAGGGATAAACTATGCAAGCTCTGTACAAAGTAAGATTCAATGTATTTTCTACTGTATCTCATAGATAAATTAACAAATGGCCAACAGATCTATAATCTTTAACAAAGAATCATTTTTTTGTGATCTTCAACTCCTTTTTCTATACAAGAGGTGAAAGAGTTTACTCCCCTTTCTGTTTTGAAATGTGCCTCCTAATGATAAATGAATATGGCAATGGCACATAGGGATTTCTGATTATACAATTTGTCTTCAGTGCCACTAGATATAACTTCCTGTTTATATCTTCTCCACCTTTTTTCTGTTATATCAAAAATACTAAGATTTTAAAGAAGTGTTTTTCTCTGCAATATCTTGAAGACATAAGTAAAATGAAATGCAGTGAATACTTAAGTTCTAACAAAAAATCATTAATTTAAGTTTTCCAGCATGTTTAATATTCAGCACTGCACATACCAGGCTCAAGCTAGAAGAATGAAACTGAACTGGGTATAACACAGAAAATCTGCAATGATAGACACACACTACACAGAATTACAAAAAAATCAGAGTCACAGAGGAAAAGCATTAAAAATCTTGAACACCTACCTACTATTCATGTCTGAAAGTAAATTTTAACTAGGTAACTGTCACTGAGAAAACACGTATCTTTAGTTAAGAGTCCAAGAACTTTAAATTGACGCAACTTGGTACCAGCGGTTTAAAATAAAAGCATGCAACACCGACAAGTGTTTTTCAGCTGCCTGGCAAATATGCATAATATGGAAAGTCACAAGTGATTTGATTTCATTTTATTATTTAGTTTGAAGTGCTTCAATTGCTTAAGAATTATATATTTAATACATGTACTTGACATTTTATTTCATTTTATTTGATATTTAATTCTATTTTTGTGAGTAATATTTCAACAAGGAGACGATGTGCTGTAGAGAAAGATTTCACACCCTGCTTACAGGAAAGTAGAGGATCTCATGGTATCCTGGAAAAAATCTTCTGATATAGCAGTATTACTTCTTTTGCTGCTCTTCGTTTCATTCTCAAAGTGTTTGGGCTCTAGCTTTGGCTTCATATTCTTGCATTTTTTAAAGTAAGCCTTTCCTCTTTGATTTCTTGTCACAGGGGAATTTAGCTGGTGCCGCCAGAAGGACCAAATCATACCACCCAGTGACACACAGTTTAAAACTTAAGGAGCAGGATAGGCATTGTGGGTGAAGAGCCATTTCTATTCTGATATTCTTATTGTGCAACACACACAACACACTCGTACCAAGCAAGCCCTCTGCCCCCTTCCCAGTGTGGACTAGCAGCACCCAGGGTACCCCCAGGAGAGGTTACACTCTCTTTGAGCCTTCAAGAAGATGGTGGCCTGGCTCCCGCACCCAGCAATCTCACCTCCTCCACACTACCAGGCATCTCTGGATGTGACACTACATCCCCAGGGGGGCTATTATTCCAACTCCGCATTATTTTTTTTACAGATTGCCACCATAAACCATCAATAGCCCTATTAATCATGAACCTGGGGACAACCCTTTTGGCTTTCACCATATCTGAGGTCAATTAATGGCTGTCACTGGGCTTGTCATTGCACTCTGCTGTCACACCTTATCCGTGTTACATGATGGGTGAAGTCAGCAACAGCCACAAAATGAAGTTCCTCTATCACTTCTTTGTTTTCCAGATCTGAGCATGTCAATCCGTCAGAGCTGAGCAGAGGTACTGGAGATCGCATCTGTCTGGGTGGTGCTTTCAGATAGGCTTTGTCTATGGCACTTATACATGTATGTGATTGAGGAACATCAAGTCTGACAGAGAAATATTAACAAGCTTATAGCCAGTCTTCTACATTTTGGGGATGAGAGATAAGATGAAAAGTGGGTCCTAATATAGATCTAATTAAAAAGCAGGTTTACATATACAACCCCCAGAAGCTCCAGAAACATTCCACTGTTAGCTTTACTGAGAACAGAGCTCATTGGTGTGGACACTATAATAATTGCCTACCAGTCTGCTACAAAGTATCAGTCATTGCCAGTTTGAGACAGTCAGTTAATACTGTCACGGATTACTGCCAACAAATAATGTACAAATTAAAATAGAGTCATTACTCAGCATACTGCACAGTATTAATTTTCCAGTATAGTTCATTCACTAGCAGTGGCAGTTGTTACAGACAAAAAAACCAGCTGTTTGGAGATGCCTCCAGATACAACATAGGCCTGCACCCTCCCGGAGACCTCATCTGTACAAGGGTTGAAACGCCTGATAAGTCATTGCAAGATCAAATGAATTCTGACACACTTTCCCTTTCATTTTTTTTCAGCTCCAGTGCTGGCAGGATCCGCAGCGGAGCGCTCTGGTGCGGTGCACAGGGGGTTTCCCGAACTGAGGGAACCTCAGGAGGAACTGAGAGAGCCTCCAGGAGCCCACAGCTCTCACGAGAGCAGCTGACGAGACCTGAGCGGGACCAGGAGCAACGGTGGCCAAGACACTCCCCCCGAATAAAAGAAGCCCCTGGGGAGCGCTGTGCCCAGGGCGCGGTGTGGCAGTTTGGGCGGCAGGGCACGCAGGAAGGGCCCTGAAGCTCTGCCAGCTCGACCAGGGAGTGATGGTGTCCCACCAGCAGAAAGCCATGGCCTCTCTAAGCTCTGCACCCACCACAACTGACGCGGCTCCCCAGAGAGAGCTCTGGTGGGAACACGCTGCCACCCAGGTGCCAGGCTGTGGGGTGTCCCCTGCTCTTAGGCCAGCACCGGATGGCAGCAGTGAGCCCAGGGAGAGGGACTCCTCCGCTTAGTGGTGGAGCTCCGGGAGAAGGTGAGTAGGTGGATACGTTACTGGAATCACCCCCTATCCAATGGGCAGACAGGACACGTGATACGGAGGATTCCCTGTCCTGTCTCTGCCTGGCTGAAGACAGTGACTTAAGCAATAGGAGGCAATGGCGAAAAGTTCCTGCCCAGCGCAGTAGGCCCGTCTCCTTGGTGACTACCCCACCTGCACAGGTGCCCTTGCATGGTAGGTATGAAGTTCTCCAAATAACGAGGCCTAGAACAATAACAAGGACGATAGTTCATCTGGCTTGGGGGTGTCACCGAGGTTAAGTCGGCCTATGCCCTGCGTCAAAATTGCTTCCATAAAGAAAAACAGACGGGTCATTGTCATAGAAAACTCCCTTCTGAAGGCAGCAGAAGGCCCAATATGCAGGCCGGACCAACTTCATAGGAAAGTCTGCTGCCTTCCTGGGGCCTGTGTTAAAGATGTGAAGAGAAATCTTCCTACCCTGGTACAGTCCTCAGATTACTATTCATTATTAATTTTTCAGGTAGGGAGTGATGAAGCTGCAACAAGAAGTCCAAACACAATCAAAAGAGACTCCAGAACCTTGGGACGACGATCAGAAATCAGAGCTCTTGGAGTTTGCTCACTCTTCTGCCACTAACTGGATTCATAGGTTTGTGTCAATTAAACTTTCCACGTTTCCATTTGCACTTGTTTAGAAGAGGGACAACACCACTCACCAGCCTCAAAGCAGGGTGTAAGTACTAACACTGAAGACCTCAGACTATCTCAGATGAAAAGTAGTGTTTAGATGAAAATGTGGTTCTCCACTCTCCCTTAACTTTTGTGTCGTAGTAATGCAACACCTTCAACTTCCTGTAAAGAAAATTAAATGATTGTGTTTGGGTTTTTTCAAATGGTCTCTATGACTTCATCAGAAACAAAAGGATTTCCTTTTGTTCCCAATAGGCCCTAAATTTCTCAGATTACTGCTGAGCGGCAATTTGCCTAATTGTGAACAAAATAAACAAACATTCTTCTAATTGGATTTTTAATTGTAGGTTTTCTGTGTATGTATATATGCACACACCCAAAGCACAGTGAAGAGATTGAGGAGATTATTGCTCTGTGTGCGTGTGTGTTCTATTTGTGGCCTGTCTGGATGTTTTCTCTCACCACCACAGAAAGTAAAGTAATTTTAAAAGTCAAGATACAGAATTAGAAACTGAGTGCACAATCTTAGATTACCTCAGAGAGTCCATTTGTTATCTACTGTTAGCTCATATGGGTGCATTCAGCAAATTTATAGCCATTTCAAGGGAAACAAGTACACGGTGTGACCTTGAAAACATATTTAAAAAGGACTTAGTTGTGGCTACACTTGGCAAAGCTAATAAATGGAGATATATGTGTATAATGTGATAGTTTAATTCTGCTATTGATTATTACCCAGAGACATAGTTTCTTGGGGTTGATTATGGCAATCCCAGTGTGATTCTAACAGCATCTCTGTGGAGTCTGTGCCCTATAAAGTGCTGTGGGGCATTACAATGGTGTACCTGGCCATGGAATAAACACTCACATAACAGTAAGGGAAGCTGCCTACTTGGCATTGACTTTAAGTTTATTCTGTGCTGATTAAACTATACTAGTGAGGCTGGGTTAGAATTTTGTCCCATTTATCCCCTCTGAAAGAGTGCTGCGCAAAGGCAGTTACAGATGTATTCACTCACCACTGGAGCAGAGCTGCATTTTTCTGTCATCAGAATTCATATTTGCTCCATGCTTAGTACAGTAATTTGACAAACTGTTACCTGACATGAACATGAACACATTTCATTTGAGGTTCTGACACGCATTAATGTCAAAGTAGTGTTCTGAAAGAAATTCCCATAATTAATATTAAATTAATCAAGATCCCAGCAATGATCCTTGAGTTCTCTTTAAGTATGTATACATATGCATCCATGTAAGGACCTGTCTTACAGTGTAATGAATGAAAGAAAGCTGTATTTATATATATATATATATATGATATTAATATTGCTAGAGTGATAAATCCTTGCGGCCTGTCCATTAAAGCAACAACTGGCTTTAATGACCTCATCTGATTTTCTCCTCAGCCATTTCCGCATACGATTAAACTACAGATGAATTATGAGAAACAATGCAGAAGAAGCATAGTTAAAGTATGAAGTGCTGCACCCTTTTTAATTAGTACTAATATTTCAATAATTGTTTGCAATAAATCAACCAGTGATGAAATAAAAACTTACAATCTATTTAATCCACATGCCACACTTGGTATTTCTACATGGATATATACGTGCATGTGCAAACACATATGTGGGGACTACTGAATAGGGTTTTATGCCATACAGTAAGTTCACACCAAGTTTCATTGTGACTCATAAACATCCTTTAGAAGACACACACACACACAAAAAGAGCACTAAACAAAATGGAAGTAAATTGATTCTGTGCTTTGAATTCCTATCACAGAACTGCTGGTTGTACTTTAACCTTGGAATAGGTATTGATTGACATTTACCACAGGGGACTTCATTACTTTACACTAGTATATCTGAATGTAAAATGGTGTTTTCCAAATACGGAGAGACACTATCTTCTATGCAGCAATACACTCACACATTTATCTATGGCATACTGGGGCACTCAAAGTGACCTGGTCCCCAGGTTGCCCAGAGTAGGTAGCACTAATGTGTGGACTGGCTTCTGTTAGGAATATTCATCTTAATTTATTTTTCATGGAAATTAAGATGTAGGTAGAAGAGCAGGAGCAGCCGAGGTCACTTTAAGTGTCACCCCAGCATGTAACTCAGATGATGCATAGACTGAGAATGCAAAATTGTTTTTAGGTTCTCTGGCCTAGGCTTAGTGCTGAATACCATCTCCTTCTCTGTACTCTGCTGCTTAAATAAGGTCAGGTGTGATAATGTATACAATATAATCTTCAGTCAATGAACAAGCTTAAGGAACTTCAGTGTTTGAATCAATCTTCTTCTTTCCATTAAAAAAGACATTGGTTTCATTATGGAGATATTTATTGACCTCTGAATAGGTCTTTCCCACCAGACAGAGAAGGTGATTGTGGGAAGGAAGCTTTTTGCTTTTAAGTATTACAAACTCACACAGGTGTGACAAGATTTTTTTGGTATCTATTTGTAAATATTGAAATTCCTTTGTCCTGAAAAAAATTACTATCTTCTATTGAAAGACAAGAATGCACTTTTTACTGAAGTAAACTGGAGAGCAGCTAAAAACTTGCACAAGGATTCCTTACGTAGGCATGCTATTTCTAGAAAATCTGCTTCAGTATATTCAAAGGACTCATTCCTTACCAGAACTTGTATGTGACTGTCATTTCACTTAAAAAAATAAATTGTAATCAGGTCTTTAAGACTACTTACATAAATAGACTAATCTGGGACAAAATACTTACAGGATCATGCCCATGGAGTAAAAGTAGTAAATTTATGGATAAAGCAACTGTGTCAAAATTCTACAGTAATCTAATTCAAACTTAGTTTCAACCCAAGGTTTACTGAAACAACCAAGACAAATTTAATGTGTCTGAATGACCTACAGGTCCTTCCTCTAGTAAGCCAGAACACAGATGAAGGCTGCCACATGGAAACTGCTTTCTGTTAATCCTTCCCATATAAACTCAGTTTGGAATTCCACTTCAGTATCCTCCATGTACGGCCACTGTAATGATGCTGAAGAGGGAGGAGGTTAGCTGTAAGGTAAGTGACTTTCAGAAACTGCAAAGATTTAAAATAATACCTACCTAAAGATTAAGTGGGTAGATTACATAGCATGAATGAAATACGCTTTTATTGTGAAGTCTTGGTAATAATAATTGTGTATATACTGCACTAACCTCTCTCTCAAATTACCTAAAACTATAGCCCCATATAGAGACCATTATAATCTGGTCCTAAAGGGATAAATTGTTCACTGGAGAGGGGTCAAAGAAAAAGAAAAGTTTACCAGATTTATTTAAGGAAGAAAGAAAAAATCTTTTTTATTTCAATGGTTACTTCATACATTAAGGAGTCAACTAGGATTTAACAGGCAGAGTCTATGTAACAAATAGCAGGTGTATTCCTTCTGGTGAGTAAAATGACCTATTCCAATGCTTTCAACTGCTTTACCTATCTACTGGAAATTTCTGAGTGTGTCGTGAAAATTCTCTGAAGTAATCTCCTATGTCCAGGTGAGCTTTCCTAATGTCTTGGAAAAATTGATTGCACCTCAATAAACACTAAGGACATTTTTGCCCCCAAAATATCTTTTGTATGTGATAATATATTCTTTGCATTCATATATAAATGCAGTCTAAAAAAGTGGCCTCTAAGCCCCAATGAGAATTTCTCAGTAGCTAAGTGTCTTGTGTTTTGCCTAATGTTTCACTACATCATCTTTGATAGGTGGTCCATGAGTGCTGCAATACCTCTTGAGGAAGAACTGGCCAGGACATGAGTAAAGACACTTCCATATAATATGAATCTACCTTGTGTGGTAAATTCAGTTTCCTTAACTGCACAGTCAAGGAATATTTCACAGGAGGTACTGCATATATACCTATGTATATCTAAGGATCTAGTTCTAAACGTGTCGATTTATTGTACCCTCTTACAGGGCTTTCTGAATGGGTCAGTGAAAGTGACAGGAGCTTTTCAATGAAATCTACTGGGAAACTTTTTTGCAGCGAGGGTCACAGCATTTAGCTGTTGTTATATATAACACAAATATACAGCACTAGTAAGGGGTAAAAAGTATACTTTACTTGTCATCTTGTTCAAAAAAATTAACTTCTGAACAAAATACCCTGAAGTCTCTCCCTCTGTCACACACACATGTACGTGCGCACATACACATAGTGTGTGAATGTGTGTCTATCTGTTGCTTTCACTGGGTTTCTCACCAGGGGAAAAAAAAAAAACATATTTAAAAGGTAAATGTGTTGATCTGAATCACGATTGTGCACATCAGGATTATTAAATGGCACAAGGCCGATTTATTTTCCTATGCTTTTAACTACATTCACAAATTGCCATAGTTTGCTTATGCTTTTTAAGGAAACTGATTTATTTTAGCCAAAAAAGAAATTAACCAGAATACACACTTGTTTCTAATTCCTGTCTACATAGTTAATTAAAAGAAAGCTCTCAGGTGTTACCTGAATATGCAATGTTGTATGAACAAAACTTACTTTTTTCTGTAAGCATTTGTCTCTCCTTGTAGTTATTTGTTGAAATACTTAATAGACAATTAGAAATCTATTTCTCTGTCAGTTAAAATCTATAAATCATTGGATGTGATATGATAATTGCTCATTTATAATCTCAAACATTGCACATCATTGCAGTGCGGAAATGATTTGGAATTGTTTTCCAATTATGAATAAACTTAATTGCTTGGAAAACATACTGTCTCTTACAATCTCATAGAAGCTGGCATTGGGATGACACTACTTAAAGCTCTACAACTCATAATTTAGCATTTTAAATGCACAGTTAAAATTTTATAGATATACATCAAGACCAATGGTGCTATTCATACCCTGCAGGTGCAACATTGGAAGCCTAAATCAGGGCTATGGTGATGATCAGATAAAGACAATGATTTGCCTTGGGTTACAGTCTCCAACTCACTGACAAAGATGATGTTTCTTACTCTAGAAAGTTCAGCAGACTAACGGGACATTAAGAAACAGTTGATCCACCCTTCCTTATTCATGCTCTAGAGATTTATAAGCCTCCAGAAAAGTATGTGATTATTCTTACCCTCTGGAGACTGATGTCTTTTATCAATCTCTCTCAACAAAATGTGTAGGAAGTAACTCTGGAAAATGAGATCTCTATCAAGGTTTTCCTTGCTGACTTAAAAATGTGTATTAAAGGAGCCACAGAGTCATACAGAATGGCTACCTGTAAAAAAAGATGAGGGATAAGATTAAAAATATTGCCCTTTTCAGTCTGCAATTTCTATGATAGTTGGAGACTTGTATCATGACTACTTGATATCCCAGGCTAGTTGGTCAATTTGCCAGGGTCTAATATTTATATGATGAATACTATAGTAAGGTTGTTTGTTGTAAAGACAGAAGGTCTACCAACACCAAAATGTGTCCTACAGAGACCTTCCTCTTTTGTCTCCTTTTAAAGAATGAAAAGCAGTTTCCTCTGATTGACGGACATGTCATCAAAATTTGATTTTTAGTTCTTGTTTCAAGTGCCTGAAATGTGCAACTGTCAAAATACCACATGGAACATCAGCCACTTCTGAAACCTGTTAAGCTGGGCTATTTGCAAGCACAATCACAAAACAATCCCATACAAAACAATCTCCCAATCTGCAGAACTATTTGTTCCTCAGAGATGTAGCTGAAACAACAAATACTGATGCACAAATACAATGGCAATCTGGCAAAGAGTTGCCTAATCTGTTCTTAAAACTCTTTGGTGGTAAAAACTTCATGGTGAGTCGTTCCTTAACTAACTCTGAACTCATACCTTATGGATAACCGATCTAAAATAATGCATGCATGAAGCATATATATGGGGTTTTGTATACTTTCAAAATTCATAAATGAATGCAATTTACTAAAAGAGGAATTTTCTCTTGGGCAACTTCCCAACATTGAATATTTGTGATCTACATTATACCTGTAAATAAAAACATATCTTTACACTTAAGGCAGTCTACTTTTGTTCCATCTGAAAAGAGAGAAAGCGATTATTCAGTGAGAAGCAACAGCCTTCTTCCTTCAAATAACCCTGAGGGATTAAAAGTATAAGTACAGTTGTATTGTAAAAATGTAGCAATATCTCACAGTATATTGCTAGATTTGTCACTTTTTGTGTAATCACTCTGCTGTTTCCAATATAAAATACCTGTTTGTGAGATTTTTTTTTCAGCCTTCACTAAAATAAACTTTATAAGACATCGTAGCTGGTGTGACTGTGCAAATACAGTTCACTTACAACTTCAAAGCAGAAAGGTCACAATAAGATCCCAACTCAAAAGCATGTCTTACAGGTGAGACAAGTAGGAATAGATTCCTTTTGTTATAAAAACTGCATATTGAACATAGAGAGTATGCTCTGACATTTAACAAAATGTTTCTATTCTTCTCTACCATGCATACTTAACATAGCTCAATCTCATGAATATATAATTTACTATTTTTCAGTGATAATAGAAAGAAGAATGGAGAACATAAAAGTATTGAAAAGAGCAGGAATTTAAAAGGTGAGGTTGCAACCTCAGATACATATCTCTAACAGCTGATGCTACTCTGATTTTACTCTGATAATCAGAATTCACAAGTCACGTACATTTTAAAAAAATATATAAAAATTATCACATGACTTAAAGCGCAGAGCAATAAAAAAGTTTATTTAAATCAGGCAGAAGAAGTTCAAGCAGCTCAGCTTGTAATATATACATATTCTGGGTATGTACTTGAGACCTCCAGGTTATGTCTTCTGAATTTGGCTAAACATTTGTCTAATGGAATGATTACAGAAGTATTTATTACTTTATCTTTCACGTCTTTCCTCTCAAAAGTTCATTGCTGTTGTCATTCAATATGTCAGAATGGACAATTTCTGTTCTCAAAGTGAGTACCAAAAACCTGGAAAAAAAAGAGAAATTGCAAATAACATTTTATGAAAAAAAACTATTCAGTCATCTTTTTTTTTCATGAGCAGTAAATAAAGTTAAAATGCAACTCAAACAATGCAAAATCTATTACTGGGCATATTGCTCAATTCACTAGTCTTAAAAGAGGCATATTAACTGAAGGTGAGCACTGGAAACTTAAAGAAAATAGCTGCAATTCTGGTAATACAATTTGCTCTCTTTCATACTAAAAATATTAAAGAAATGCAGATGATGAAAAATACAGAGGGTATCCAAACATTCGTTTTGATACCAGTTCAGCGCCATATCACTTCTGAGTATGCCTTGGGCAAGAAAGCAAATGGTAACTACAACATTGTACATAAAACATGTTTTACAATGTAGATGGATTAAACCCAGTGCCATCGACCTATAAAGGTTGTGCATGTTTAGGGTATTACTTGTTTGAAAGAAGATACACAGAATAAATTATGCACTCAGTAAATACAGAAACATCATTTTCAACCGCATGACTCATAGAATGGGGAGATTAGACAAAGTGGAGAAGCAAGTCTGGGTTGGCATTTGCCAATTGTATGGTTTGGGACAACATTACTTTTCTACTTGTTATCTGTGAGTTCTGTATTTCAGCCCACTATTAATTATAATCATTTATATAAACTTCCTTGTTTGTTTTTTGGGATTTTGTGGGGAGTGGAGTTTGTCCTTTTTTCTTTTTTGGGGGGAGGTTTGGGGGGGTTTCGTTTGTTTGGTTGATTGGTTGGTAGGTTTGGTTTGGCTTGGTTTTTTTTTTTGGTTTTGTTCTTTGTATTCTTCTTGCAGCCTGTGATTTGGCAAGACAGTCTCTCAGGTAATGTTAAGATAGTTAAACCAATGTATCTAGAGGGTTTTTTTTCTATTATCTCTTGTTTAGGGACACCAGTGTAATTTTTCAAGATCTTGTTTTAATGGGCTTGAGGCTGGATTTGTTTTAGAATTGCAGGATTGTCTCTTGCTTTCTATGTCTGTGCTTTATTTCTGCTAGTTGTTTTCTCATATGCAGCCAGGGCCAGATTTAACACTGACTTACATCTCTTACTATTTTTTGTATAGGATTGTAGAGAATGCTAAATTCTGTTCATTACTTTTTTCTTCCACCCCCCAAAAAAACATAGCAGATTTTTACAGATTTAAAATGCTAGAAAATTTCTAACATGGGCTACATTCAATTCTATGTAAGGAGAAAGCACAAGAGCTGTGCACAACTTAAGTCTCCCTTAACAGTGTCAGAAAAGGCTGATCTAGGATTTCATAAACAAATTGACCTTGTGCTGTCCTCTGCATCAGGGTGAACTTCACCCTGTAGTAATAATGGCAGTAGTACCAACAGCAATTGCAAACTGTGCTATTGGACTGCAACCAGCCAGGACAATTTCAGGATAGCTACTATACAGCTCAAATCACTAGCAAGCAGATGCTTAGCAGTTTACTATTATATCTTTCAGTTATTGACACAGAAAATCTCCTGGGCACCACCAGGGCATCCTATCACTGCAGTAAAGCTGCTTAAAACAGAAGCTATCACAAGAAATTACTCAAAAAAAAACAAAAAAACCCAAACAAACCCCGAACAACTCAAAAAACAACCCTAAACCAAAAGCAAGACACCCAAAACCAACACAGCAGGGAACAGACTATTATGGTGCACCTCATAAAGGCCAGTGTTACAGAGTACTTCAGGACATATAGTGGCAACAGGAAGATCAAAAAAGGAGTTGAAATAACATCTCAGAAAAGCTGTTTGTTTTATTCTTGCTGAGGATTTGTAAGAAGCTTGAATGCTTAAACACTTAGCTAGCCTGTATTAGGAAAAGACTGAGAGGTCTGATTTTTTTTTTTTTTTTTTTTTTTTTTTTTTTGTTTGCAGTGTAAATATTTAAGAATATACGGGGAAAAGGTTAAATGATAGATTGATAGTCAGATACGTAGATATTTACAACGCAAATATATAGAAAGGAAAATAAATCTTCTGAAGCAAAATCCATTGACTTGCTCAATGATATGCAGGCAACCACATCTTTCAGAATGAGTCCCTTTGTACAAGCAATTTTTGTTTCTGCCTCTGCATTTGTTAATTCACTATCTTCTGCAGATATCTGAATTTAGGACATTTCTGCAAAAACAAATACCTGTTCTAGGAAAATTTAACCAAAGACCATTTTACTCTACAGATGATTACCTAGGCGAAAAAGGAGCTTGAAAGCTTCTTCTAATGTCTTTG
>VYZM01013534.1:61642-84957 GCA_013398915.1 Dromas ardeola
TAGATTGTGAGGGATACCCAGACCCATCTGCTTTTGTGCTACAGGAAAAGTAGTACTTGAGTCTCTTAACGGTTCAATTCTTCTGTGTTGAGTTAATTGAGGTAAAGATCAACTGTCTGCAACTTATCTGACAGCTGGCCATGCACATGAAATTGCAAGTACCACACTAAGTCACAAGTAAGGAGACATATATGTGTGTGTATGTATATATGTATATGAATGTATATTAAAAGCACAGAAAATACTACCTGTTTGTATTCTAGAATTTCACTGGGAGGTCCTTGAGGCCTATATGACTATATGACAATAGGAAGCTACACAGAACAAAATGGGATAAAATAAAATACTCACAGACAGACCAGCCACTAACCACCTATCCAGGAAAATAAAGAGGCTGATTTATAAAAGTGTTACTTACTGGAGGGGTTAGGACACATGGAGGTTGTGAAGGCTCTTTGTACAAGAATGACTCTTGCTTGGGAACATTAGGAATATAGTAAATATAGTAATTTGGGTTTGGTCTTAATTTCAGTAAATTTCCATTAATCAAGTATTACTTTTACCTGCAGATTATTTCTAAACAACTTCTGAGGGCAGAATTTTTATTTTGAAAATGCTGTTTGTTTTTAGGCAGTGATAGGTGTTTGTAATACTTTAAATGGACTATCTGCAAACAAAAAACCTGACCTTGATAGGTTTCCATAAAAAAAAATTCATATTTATATTACATAGAAACATGTGAAAGTGCAGTGTGTAGTTAGTGATTACTGTCATACTGATGTTGATCAGCATGTGAAAATTGCATTGAAAATTGTGAAAATTACTATTCATTGTTAAAATTATACACTTTTCTTAAATGTCATGCTATTTTTAAGTGAATTAATTTTCATAAAATGGGTATGGGGTATTTTCATAGCAAAGAACAAAATCAGAAGTAGAATCAAATTTAAAAAAAAGAAAATTTTCATTTTGCAATGAAATATCAACATTATTACCTTGTTTACAGTTTTCTTAATTGAAAACAAATGCAAAATGAGATTAAGAGCACGTTGCCAACATGTTCAAATGGAAATTCAACAACTGACAGAAGAGTTTTTCTATCTGCATAAGTGTCACATATCCTCCCATGACATATATTGAGCTATGTCGGGAGAGTTGACTCTGCAGTAAGCTTTTCTGGCATGTGTTAGCAGGGAGTGAGATTTTCCCCCTCCACTCCTAGCTGACAGAACTGTGTTCACAGAACATTATAACATAGACCTGGCTTTATTCATGATACGTAAAGCTAAAAACATAAATGAGTCTTTGCAAGATTGATGCCTTTGATTTTAAGACCTGCAAGACCATGTCTGTGTTTTCAATACTGTTTTGTTTGTAGACACTTCATTAGTCCCCGGTTCCAGAGAGAGTCTCTAAAGGACTGCTGAAGTAAAAATTATAATTAAAAGTAATAGGTATTTACAGAATGTGTGGAGCAACTTGCAGGAATTTATGAAGCTGAGAAAAGAGTCTTACAAAAATCAGGAGGAGGAGAGGATTTTATGATCAACAAAATCCAATAGATATAGCTGTACTAGATGCCCACACAATTTGTACTAGTGTAAATGAAATAGTTTTCTCCTTTAATAAATGCTTTGGGGAATATGTTGCAAAAAGGTGCTTGTTCCTTTTAATTTGAAAGTAGCCTACCCCTCTTAATTACTGTATTCAGGCAGTCACGTACTGCATATAGCAGTTGTAGCCGATGAAGTCATGGAATGCTTTAAATCAGAGCAGGCAAGAAGGATTTTAAAAGGAGAATATTATATATTTATTGGGGTTTTCTTTATATCACTCCAAAGGAAAAAAAGTACAAGACAGAAATGAAGGAAGTCTGAGAATTCACCTTATTTAACAAAAGCAGAGAAAATATTTTATTTAGAATTTGCATTTCTTGGATTAGATATGTTTATTTAGTAACTTAAATTGCAAGAAAAAATTGAAGTATGTTTTCATTTTCAGGGCCTCTTCTCAATCAAAGATTTAAACAAAAAATATTGACAACCATCAAAGCCATTTAAAAATGAATCAGAAAATTATGATATCTTTCCACTGGGATCTGGATGCTTTCACTTGTTCTGAAATACTGTAGATACACTGTTTCATACTGCTTCTTACCTTTCAAGGAGGGTTTCTGCTAAACAGTATTTCTTTGAATATGGTCAAATCCGTATCTGCACCTTTTTTGGCATTGAAATACTGTCTGAAGAGTAATGCAGCATGGGGATCTTTTTGTTTGGTTCATTGGTTTTGTTTGTTTGTTTTTTTAAAGAAGAAAAAGCAAAGCTTAAGGATACCAGTTACACCACAATGTCACTAGTATGCAAGGACATAGGAATATGGGATAAAATTCAAGTCAAATGTCAGAAATAATTTCACATGCGTGCTGGCACATTGTGTGGAAGATACTCAAAATTTTAACTAATAAGTGAAATACAAATAAAAAATATATAGAGAAAAGGAAATGCAAAAAGTCTTTTGAAGTGTGACTTTATGCAGGAGTCATGATGTAAATGAAACAGCAATTTCATTGCCTGTGCCTCTTTTAAAGCATGGAATAAAAATAGTAAGTTGTGATCCACACTGTATGCCAATCAAACATTGCAGGATCTCCAGGACTTAGTTACTATGTTTGATGTGGGTCGGTCTTTGCTTGTTTTAGAGAAGCTGCTCCTGATTTAACATGCTGTAAATCAAATTGAAGTGAGATCTAGAGACTAGCAATGCAACCTAGTGCTAGCTGTGTATTTTTGTAGGTAAATAATCTTTTACATTGTTTCCACTGTCAAATAGACTTGAGGAAAGTCTAGTTCCATGGTGACCTTCAACACAAGTAGTTCTATTGATGACATATACATTGGTATCTCAGGTTGCGACCTTTCTCTCCCACTGAGGCATATGATGACATGGGACTGATGCCTCAAGGACCACTTGTTCTTGTGAGCCAGGTACAGCATTCATTAATATCCTGTGGCTCCAGAGTGGACAAAAAATTGTCAGTAATTTCTGTGGGAAACCCCCTAAAGAGAGAATCAAAGACAAATACTGTGCCCAGCTTGGTTAGCCCACTGCAACACAGAGGGACAAGGGTATCTTGTGATCACAGAGGTGATTGTTGAGTTCAGCTTCTAACAAATTGTGAGCTCAAATGTTCATATGAGGAACAGTGTTTTGATTAGGCTAATTCATAGCTGTCAGCAAGGATAATGATCTAGTCTGGAGATCACTGGCAGAAGAAGCAAAAATACAGATTAATTTTCACCAGAATGTACGAACTGGGCAAAACAAAGCGACAGTCTTGATCTGAACATTTCACAGTTTAAACAAATTATAAGTTTTTAGATAGATGAGAGTACAAAAATCCCTTTTTGAATAATGATAAAAGCTTCTGCTTAACTTTTCTGGTGTTCAAAATGGTATATTAGTTAAGGCAACAACAACAAATCTCTGAATGTGGAGGCAACTCCATCACCCAAGCTGTAGTTAATGAAATAGCTGCCTGTGCCCCTTACTCAGACTTCGTACCTATACACTGCATGTTTTCTGTCCAGGGTTCTGGTGGATTTATAACATGTGACAGAATATCATCAGTACAGATTTCATGATACATCATTAAAATATGTAAATAATTCTGGTCTTAATATAACATAACATAAAATTTAATAAATTATTAATACCTCTGGTTTACAGATGGGGATTACCTTGATCCTTCCTCACCCCTGGAGTCAAGAAATTCCATATAGTGAGAGCCCTATATGCCCCATATTAATAAAGTGAAATTTCTTAGCATTCCCAGGAGCTTTACAGTGAAATGTTATACCTAGTCAGAGTGCCAGTAAAATAACATTATAGGAGGCATGTATTTTTTTTAAGAATAGTTTATGGGTATTTCTTATAGTACTTGTTACAAATAATTCCATAGATCATGAGCAAACATTAAAAGTACCTCTGTCTTTATATTCAGTTGTGGGAGTTTGGATTTTTATTTATTTATTTTTTATTAAAAACACCCTCTGTAGTTTAGTTGCCACCACCAAAGGGAGGTTGATATGTCACCAGTGATTTGTTAATTCATCCGTTTTGAAGTTGAATGAAATGATTGTTTGTCCTAGTGTATACTCCTGCTGCAATGGGAAGTGTTCCATTGTAAGCTGAGGCCCTAGTGTTCAAAAATGTTAATACTGCAGCAACTGGTGCTGTGTTGATGAGCAATAATTAGTGACAAAGGGAAAAAAAAGGTAGTCCTAATGTGTTTAGCCATAAAGCTGGTATTTTCTTCTGAACTAATGGAGGAAATATTAAAAATAATCTGGGAGCTTGTTTGAAATATTTTTCTCTTGAATTTATAATTTTTTTATTTTATTTTAATTTCTACTCTTTAAAGTTGCAGGGTTTTATGGATTTTTATTTCTTTTAATGGGCTGGATATAAAATGGGAGTACTGTAGAACTGAAGGTGCAAAATCATAGAATCACAGAATCACAGAATCATGGAATCATAGAATCATTTTTGTTGGAAGAGACCTTTAAGATCAAGTCCAACCATTAACGTAACACTGCCAAGTTATCACTAAACCATGTCCCTCAACACTACATCTACACATCTTTTAAGTATCTCCAAGGACAATGACTCAACCGTTTCCCTGGGCAGCCTGTTCCAATGCTTGATAACCCTTTCAGTGAAGAAATTTTTCCTAATATCCAATCTAAACCTCCCCTGCTGCGACCTGGGGCCACTTTCTCTTGTCTTAGTGCTTGTTACTTGGGAGAAGAGACCAACCCCCCCCTCTCTACAACCTCCTTTCAGGTAGTTGTAGAGAGCAACAAGGTCTCCCCTGAGTCTCTTTTTCTCCAGGCTAAACAATCCCAGCTCCCTCAGCCACTCCTCATACGACACGTGCTCTAGACCCTTCACCAGCTTCATGGCCCTTCCATGGATACACTCCAGCACCTCGATGTTTTTGCTGTAGTGAGGGGCCCAAAACTGAACGCAGTATTCGAGGTGCGACCTCACCAGTGCTGAGTACAGAGGTATGATCACTTCCTTAGTCCTGCTGGCCACATTATTCCTAATACAAGCCAGGATGCTATTTGCCTTCTTGGCCACCTTGGCACACCGCTGGCTCATATTCAGCTGTCAACCAATACCCTCCAGGTCCTTTTCCGCCAGGCAGCTTCCCAGCCACTCCTCCCCAAGCCTGTAGAGTTGCATGGGGTTGTTGTGACCCAGGTGCAGGACCCGGCACTTGGCCTTGTTGAACCTCATAGAGTTGGCCATGGCCCATCAATCCAGCCTGTCCAGATCCTTCTGTAGAGCCTTCCTACCTCAGGCAGATCAACACTTCTCCCCAACTTGGTGTCGTTTGCAAACTTACTGAGGGTACACTCAGTCCTCTTGTCCAGATCGTTGATAAAGATATTAAAGAGAACTGGCCCCGATACTGAGCCCTGGGGAAGAGGGTTCCCTCCATAAAGCAGTGAGATGGGTCACAGGAACAATTTATAACAAATAGTGGCAATACTATCATTTAAATAAGGATGAAGTAATGATAAATTTTAGTGGAAAAACACTGAAAAACATGGGCTGTAGATAAATTCATCATCATCCTTGCTATACCAATTAAATATCTGTAGAGTAATGGGACACTTCATAATCATGAGACTTTTCTGTTCTTAACTAAATAATATTCTCTATCTGGGTGACTAACACTGTCATGATGGAGAAACGAAAATGCCGGAAGACATAACATCTGCTACAGAGAGCCTGTTTAAAACCTGAAAGTAGTCATCATATGAAGTTTGTTATTCCTGTAATATTAAATTTTACTGTCCTCTTTGGCAAAGGGTGTTCATGAATTCTTAATAGACTTTCAGAGAGCTGTTCAGGTCCTCATAAGGCAGGCCAGAAAACTCAGGCCACCACAGCTTGCACAAGTTGATTTCCAAACATTTTTAGAGTGTTCTACCACACTTTTTTATGCAATATTCAGACAATTCAGATAATCTATTGATATTCTACTATGAAACTACAATGGCCAAGGTAGTTTCTGCTCTTCTGCTCACAAGGGAAAACAATTCTAAATTTAAAAAAAAGATATAATCTTTCCAGTAAGAGCATAACTAAAAGAGTTATAGTCCTAAATCTATTTTTACTTATCAAGCAATAATGAAGCCATTTTTATGTAATACTTTGATATTTTCATTCACACTTATCCTTAATTTTTAAAAGAAAAAAAAAAAGAAGAGAAAAAAAGGCTTCTTGAAAGATTGAGCCAGATGTCAGTAGGTAAAAAAGTAGAAGAGCTCCTTTAATTCCAAAATTTCAAATATTAAATAGATAGTCAGCTAGTTTAAACGCTCTTCCACATCAGTGCGCTAGCAGCTGATGCACCCCAGGAACTCTCTGTGTCTTTCCTTCTCTTCCGATGTACACCACAAATGTTTCTTCACTTGCATAGTGAATTAGACCTGGCTGAAAAAACATTCCAAATCCATAGAGGTTATTTTTCAGGGGAATCATTTACCCTATCATTTCCACTGTGTGTAAGCAAGCCTGTGAACAACAAGGCTAGTGAAAAAAAGCCAGTGTCAGAGCAGGCACTTCTGCACCAGTTCTATTAATACTAGAAACACAGTTCTATTAATACTGAAGGATTTTTAGGAAAACATTATAAAAAAAGAGTGGGATGGTATTTTTTCTGCCCTGGCCTAGGGTCTGACACATTTTGATTGAGTCTTCCGCATTCAAACAGAGAACAAAACCATTGTAAATTATTAGTTTTATCAACAAGCACTACTGAAATGAAGCCTTGGCTAGAAGAATGTGTGGTGGAGAAACGAACAGGAGAGCAGCCTTCTAATCTTTTATCCAGGTTTCATTTTTCCTACTTTTGGATATTAAAAAGGCATTGATAATTTTCAGCTTTTTGTCACTTTGGCTAATTTCAGGCTCTACCATGACTTTTTTTTTTTTTATTTGTTGAAGCAAGGTTTACAAGGAAAAATACATACAATTTATTTTTAGACCAGCTAGTATAACTGAGAAAAGAGGCTTTCGGGCCCCTGCTATCCAAAAGAGGTAACAAACTTCAGCCTAAACACAGGCTGACAACATTTGTTCTGAGTTTAACTTAATTATTTGAGTTTGGGTTTTCTTAGTGCTTGACTAAGCTTTTGACAACTTGTGAAGTGGTATGTGAGTACTGCTGAGACTGAGAACAAGATGTTGTTTTATAAATATACTTGGCAGAGAAAAAGAGAAATTCATAGTGAGAATTAGCTTGTAAAGACTCAAGAACCAGGGTATGTGAAGTAAACTGGTTTTTGGCAAGCCCATTCAAGTAAATTTACCTAGCATATAAGCCTGAGGGAGGACGAAGTTTTTCCATTCACTCATCATTCATTCTCCAGCTCCCATTTCCAAGCCCTGTTCTTCCCTTGGGGAAAGCACTACTTGTGATTTAGCTGGGAAAAAAATGGCATCTGATCCTCTACAAATTCAAAAATGCAATATCAGACCATCACTTTTAAGGTCTCTAACTCACCACAGGCCTAACCAGCTCCTGAGTACAGCTATGCTTCTCTGTTAAAACAGAAAAAAGGGACAGTGGGTTGATAAGGGAGGTAGGTAAGTAAGCTTTTGAGTCTTGGGCAGGACTATATATCTTATTTCCACTTCTAATCTTTCCTTTTTTTTTTTTTTTTGGAAACCAAGTTTTGCACTTTTTTTAGTATTGATGCCAATTTTGAATTATTTTTGAGTAACTCAAAATTGAATTGCTTAATCTGTAATGGAAGAAAAACTTTCATGATCTTTCCTGCTTTGTGATTTTTAAAAGCTTTCCTTTTTGGCACAAAATTTTTACAGAGAAGAATATTTTTAACAATCCTTATTTTGAGATTTTTTACTGATGATTCATGAATTGTCAAGATGAAAGCAACTATTAGAAAGTTCTAAAATCTGCAACAATAGGTCTAAAAAGAGATTATCCCAATTTACTTTGACATTTTAAAATGTATTCCTCTTCCATTTTCCCCTGAAAATTCATCTTGGAGTAAAACCTCTTGAAAAGTGTGAAACAACTCCATACTGTAGTGGATTTTATAAGAATTATTAGAAAAGTTTTGGAGTTCTGTCCACTTTAGCAGATTGTTTAAAAACTGATGAGAATATGTGCATACACATAGTTAGCCCTTCTGACTTTATATGCAAATAAAAGAATATGTCTATATTTTCATTATACTACATTTTGATTTATTGATAAATAGACATACTGCAAAATATAAAAATCTGAAACATTCCTAGAAACACAGGAAAAAAGAGACATCATCTGGGCCAACTCTTTACTCCTAGAGAAGATCAAGTAGCACACCTCTAAGAAGCTGAAAGTTTTCCTGGTGCTTAAAATAAACCACCATTTCTGAAAATAAAATTTATGACTTCTCATTCTTGTAATCACAACATTGAAGACACAGAAAAGCACTGTCCTTTTTACAAGAAACATTTTCACTTTAGGAGACTGTTATGAAGTCTCCAAGACTTATTTCTCCTTCCTCTCCAGGCACACATTCTTCTATTTTTAAAATAAAACAAACCCTGTCCTCCAGGTTTTCCATTCTTTCTTCACGGGTCCTGCGTGCTTTGTTGAAGTTTTACTCTCTTCTGCTCTCTTCCAGTTTTTCCCCAGCTTTTTAACAGCATCTGAAACTGGAAATAGTTCTGTAGCTACACTATTTGGAAAGGAAAAATTATATTTCACCTTGTTTTCTGCTTGCAACACATTTGCTAGTGTGTCGGAAAATACCATTTGTCTTTTCAAGCGCAGCACTTGGTTATTTGGACACAATTCCAGCCCTCCGTATCCCAGATTTGTATTTTTCCCAGCCTGGTTGGTATTGTCACCATGTATTTTGATTTATTTTTCTTCATGTGTGTAGTTCTTCTACTTTACTGTGTTGAATTTAATCTTAAAGACTTCGGACCATTTCATCGATTTATCAGGATCAATTTAAATTCACAACTTGTCCTCCAAAGGGTTTGCAGCACTTACTGTTGGGTGTCAAGACTGATAAGGCATCTAAGTTGTTAATGAAACCATTAAATTACACAGGACATAAGACAGATCTCTGCAGGGCCACCCACATCAAGCATCTCCTTAGTTTCTTGACAGCAAACTGTTGATAGCTGCTATTTAAGCTTGATGATTTCAACCTGATGTGAATCTGTCTGTTGGTATTTTAATCCATACCATATGACACTGTCTTAAAACTAGGGAAATACAGAACTCCATTAAAAGGTAGTTGTAAATTGCAAATATATCAGTTACCTGTCTTACAGAAGTTTACGTGCAGGAAAATCTGGCTGGAAGGAAAACGAAAAAATACACTGAGCAATATATGAGAGCTTTAGTTTGCAATCACAAATTCTGTCACAACATGACATTTTCACCCATGTTGCCTTCCGTCTTTGTATTCTATACGGATATTACAAATGATTGCATAGCAATATGCTTACTCTTCGCATTCCATCTAGTCAGCTATCATGTTATGATTCTCATCACTCATACAACCTTCAAAAAATGTTGACAACTATCAGCTACCTCCTTCACTTTCCACACCAGAGGCAAATATACGTTAAACTCTTGCCATTATTAATTCAGTTTGCATGCAATATAGATCATCTTAACCTGAAATGAGAACAAACTCAACAGTATTATATTTACAATTTTATGCTTCTTGTCATTATGAGCAACTGAAACACAGGACTTACAGAAGTAAATCAAATTATTTTGGTTTTCTTCTATATCAAAACAAAAATAATCATTAAATTCTCTTTTGGTAAATGGATTTTTTTCTTTCCACTGAGCTTTGGTCAATTTGTCCTGATTTGCTATGAAAGTTCATCCCAAATACTTGTAAAAACTCCAGAAAAATATTTTTCTCCTGTTTACACCAGCGTACCACTACTTTTTAAAAAGCAAGTAAACAAAACCCATTATTTCAGAAGGCTGAAGATGTCAAAACACCCAAACATTTTATTTACTGTCCTAGACAAATTTGGAACCAGTTTTGGATGGCCTTGAGGATGATATTAGAGACCTTGAATTTAATATGACGTTCCATGAATAGAGCCATATATTGAATAGGTAACATATTTAATGGGTAGCCACTTTTTCCTAGGTGGCACACTGCAATATTCTGTAACAGCTGAGCTCTTCGTAGCAATGTGCTGTGTTGGTGTTGCTCAGCTCAGAGATGATGGAATTGTGAATAACTGAAGAGATTCCACAATCCATCAGAGAGGAAAAATGTTTTAACCTAACTAGAAAAAAAGTGGGAGGAATCACACTGATACCGGTTCATTGACGGCATGGTGGAATTTCTTTGAATGTTTCTACTGGAGGGACCTCACAGGAATTTGTGCGATCTTAGGAAATCTGAAAACAGCAAGAGCTGTATGTATATAATAATGGTCTAGGGAAGGGACAGATTTTTGCTGAAAAAGCAAATACTTCCCTGAAATAAAAATCGCTGAAAAGCAGTATTCTGTGGAGGGAAAAACCCAAACAAACAGCCAAAAACAACAACAAAAAAACCAACAACAACCCCCCCACACCAAACCAGCTCTCAGTGAATGATGTTATATTAAGTCTTATTTTAGCTTCCAGACTTTTGGGGTTGGGGGGCCAGAATTTTTGGTCACTTTTAATATATTCCTGTATCACCAATATGATAATCTTATCATCCTAATGACAATTCCTCCAGTTATATCATAATATGCTTCTGAAAGAGAAGAGACATATTTCAACATGTGCTATTGAATTGACAAATTTTATTTCACATTATTAAAACCAAAAATTGGTAATAAAATTTGACAACCTCATTGAAGAAGTAATTTTCTGTTTAATTTTTGCAAATTAATTTCATGATATATTAAGAGTTTGTTTGTCATACATTTTTAGTACAATTCATTAATCTGATATGACATGCAGTAACTTAAAAGGAATGTGATATTGCACTATATTGATCTGATATCTTATTAGGGATTTCATAATTTCTTAGGAATACCTGTGTCACAGAACCATAGAATCATAGAATGGTTCGATTTGGAAGGGACATTAATGATCACCTAATTCCAAGCCCCCTGCCGTGGGCAGGGACACCTCCCGCCAGACCAGGTTGCTCAAAGCCCCATCCAGTCTGGCCTTGAACACCTCCAGGGATGGGACATCCACAACTTCTCTGGGTAAACCATTCCGGTGTCTCACCTCCCTGATAGAATAGCATCTGTACTTTTATTTATTTATTTATTTATTTACTTACTTACTTACTTACTTATTTATTTAGGACAGCTGATAACTTTCGCTCTTGTTTTGTACAGAAGTAATAATTTGTTACCCTTTTAAGGGAGGAAAAGTTTCAGGAAGAATAAAACTACAGACTATATTAAAAGCAGAATGATGCAACAAAAATCAAGATGTATGACATTATCTTTTTTCACAGAAAACATCCCAAAGTGCCTTTTAAAATGTAAAGTCTGAGTAAAAGTATGCAAGAAAGTGTTGACACATTGACTATAATCTCTCCCTCTTCTCTTCTCTTTTATTTTATTTTGTTTTTTAATGTGTTAAGATCATTGTGGCTATCTTCAAGATACACAAATGTAGGCACTTCAAGTGCCTACAATTTGATTGCTTGCACCTTCAAGCTGCAACTTCTGTTATGACTTCCTGGAGCCATATTGATTTGAACTTGTCTATCAGGATGCATGTGGTTGCCTCCACAGAGTGAATTTGCACTCATTAGTGCTTAACTAGAAAGAACACACAAACTAGGGCTCTCAAGTGAAAAACTGGGTGATTTTTCTGTGCTCCATTGATTTCAATTGACTTCTGAGCATCTATCCACAGTCATGAAATTGCCAAATCAGTGTTGAGCACAGCAAAAGAAATGGTTGCAAAGAGTGGTTCACTGGATACTGGTAAGTATAGAGGAAGGACAGGTAAGTATAAGCTGGAAGAAATAATAAGATCATTTTCCTCCAAAATCCAATGTGTAAAAGCCAGTACTTTGAAACAAAGATTTTAAATACTTATCTTTGACAACTAGTACCAAACTGGTGCAGTTACAAAGACTGTACCATTATTACGTTTTTCACAGTCCCTAATAAGTAAAATGTAGGGCAATGGCTATGATGGTGTGACATAAACCATCCAGAAAGCCTCATCAAACCCAGCAATCCTTAAATGGTCCCTTTTGTGACACCCTTTTTGTAAATACCTGAAGCCACAAAATTCTGTATTACCTAATTCAATATTATAGAGGTAATGACACTGACCTTAATACGGGAAATGATTTCTGTTAGGGACATTTCAAGAAAACATTTCCTAGCTCCTGAAAAGAGACTAAGTTTTGTAACAATTTTATACAGAGGGCTTGTTGTATTGTTTGTCCTACATGGACAGTCCATTTTGATTTCTGTAGGGAATTTCTAAATCAACAATTCCTGACCATCTGAGGTATGGACTAACATTACATAGCTTTCAAGAGGTTTCATTAGGACTTTAAATCATAAGGGTTTTTTTGGTTTTTGGGGGTTTCTTGACAGGAAGCAATATATAGATAAATAAAGTAGAATGCTGTGAATCACATATTTCTCAGAGTTGTATGTTCGTGTTACCTATGTGGTACTTGTGTTCTATAAAAGTTTTAATTGGTATGACATTTACTGGGTGTGCTATCAAAAGATTAATGCCCACAAACAGATCTCTACTTCCCTGGAGTCATCTTGATTATTCTGTGATATTAAAGCTGTGTCTGATATAACCCAATAATTCAGGCTTTCTCTATAGCACTAAGAAGAGATAGGTAACTTCTAAAGAGAAATTTATTCCATTTCAAAATACCTGTCCAACAGAAATTAGATACTTCGGTCTCTGAAGATATCCACCTCTTTCGATTAATACAGAAGTAGCATAGATTACTATTTTAGACTAAACTTTTAGGTAGCTAAGGTTAGGTAAGATCAATCTCGTATCCTTCCATAGCGAATACCCAGATCACTATGAGATGTGCTAGAGGCCCCTCAGTTAATTAGAAATTATTCTGTTCGACAGTATCAGCAAACATCTGTATTAAATCATAATGCACGCTCAATCAGGAAATGTTAAGGGAGTTACATTCCACACTCCACCTTCTTTCTTGCAACTTTGAATGTTCTGACTTTACCTTTATGATGCAGAGGTGAGGAGAGAAACTGGACTTCACACGATTCAATGTGAAACATACAGAAGACCCTTTATTGAGATTACAAGGTTCCTTTTATACAGTCTGCTTGCTTGTGCACGAATACATGTTGCAATCACGCAATAGTTAATTGGCTAAAACCTTTAAGCACGAGCTGTTCACATGGATCAGATCAGTAACTGATTGGTTCCTTTAGTCCCCGTTATCAGTCTGCAACTCTGACTCCTCTTGGCTTAGTTCCACATTCTTGCTCTGAAGCAATCGCTCTTGTTTCTGTTTTTCTTCCTTCACGGGGACTTCAAGGATGAGGCCTACAGTCCATCTATTTCCTCGTATGGCTGGTTCAGTATGTGTCCGTTTTCCCCTAAATACATTCCCACACAGAGGGAAAAAGGGAAATTGAAAATCTGGACCTGAAAGAAGAAGAAGAAAAGGAAAAGAAAAAAAAAAGAAAACAACAACAAACACATAAAGAATAGAAACTGCTGTAAGACCAGATTCTGGTGGAATGATACCTTGCACATGAGATGCACTGAGTTGCTTCTGTGAGTCCATTTGCACTACATTCTTGTTTATATTTATGCTTTGTTCAAGATGACTTACAGCTTTCCTTTCACCCATTGTTTATGCATTTGCAACACTAAATACTAGTGGATATCTCTCTGTTTGCATTCCTCAAAGTAGAAATTTTCCAGCTAACATCTTGGGGATAGAGTGGCTGAGTTGGGGAAAAAAAAGAGATGATATTCTACGATTAATTTCATAGGGAAGCAAGAATAAACCTAACTCATTCAGATAAATTTAGCAGTTTCTGTATTCAAAGCGTGGTTTCTTGAGTAGCCTAATTTACCAAATCACCCGCTCCTGCCAAAAAAAGCATGTGTTCCCTTTCCTTATTTTTCCTCTGCCTACCCCTGCTGCTACTTCTAGTAGTATGGTCACACTCCCGTGTGAGCCCTGGCAATTATAGGATCTTCCAGACCACCAGCTGAAGTGATCAAACTGTCTGTAGTTTGCTTCATTATGGTTCATGTTCTGCCAGGTTGATTAGCTTCATTAGTTCATGGTGGGTGCAAGAAATAGCTGGGGTTGGCACAAAGTTAACAGTGAAAACATGTACCTGGGAGTGATACTGACTAGGGCTTCCCTGTTTCAGTGGAGGTGAACACTTAGAGTATCTCATCAAGTTGATTGGAAATGCAATTGTGAGTTGTGGTTTCATGATCAGTTTAATATAATCTAAGAACATGCTGCTGTGTGTTCGTACCACCTCTGTTGTGTCAGCTTTGATAGTTACGCAGTCTAAAACTATGCCAGCAAAGAGTAAATGACTAGTTTTCTGTATTCGGATCTGTATAGCTCTCCAGAGGGTATAAAACATGAGTAAGATAACATAGAAATTATGCCTTGTACTTGCAAATGTGACTTATTGGATTCACAAAGCTCCTAAAACTGGGACAGAAGTACTGGATGCATACTTTTTAAGACCTGAGCAGTGTTTTCAGGACCTATAGCAGTGTGATGGTAACATAAAAGGTCCCCGTGGTACTGTAAACATTCAGTGATGCTGCAATATTAGTGCAATAAACAACTTTGCTATTTACAGTTCCTGTTTTGCAGTGTATGTTATAAAAAATTGAATTTGAAGAACGTGAGACATTTTAACTCTAGCAGCATACATAGCTGGGACTTAAACATTTTCCTCCCAATGTATCTTTCTTCTCAAAAGTTTTACCTTCCTTAAGAATTTTTTAAAAGCCATCATTGAAGTGAATTGCAATAGCAATATTTCATCCTCTACTTATATACAATTTTTTCTGCCTATTTTCTTCAGCAAAAGATTGACTAATAAAATCTAATTTCTGTGCTTGGCAGTTAACTGGAATTCAGCAGCTTCTGCTTCATGAAGAATGTGTATAACAATGCGAGGTGTGTAACAATGATTGACTTGAAGACATGGCTGACTTTCACCTCATCGATGTGTGTGCCAGCATGCTTGAGATTTTATTGCTGTGCTAAAACACAAATGCAACAACAATTTAATCATAATATCATGCTGGGATTTGTCTGACCTAATTTTTGTTAGACAGTAGGTCTAAGGCATCATCTCAGTTGCCTCCCATTGTTATAGATGCCAAAGACAAGTGGGATGAATCATCCTGTCTGATGTCCAAGTGTCTCTACTGACTAAGAAAGGTTAGACTAGCTTTGAGATCATGCCTCACTTATCTAGCAAAACCAGAGTAAAATTAATCCTTTGTCTCTAATAAACTCTCTTCATGTGAGTGGCACACCTATTAGCACTAATTTTATCTATAGCAGGCTAGTTTTTGTGGTGTGCTGGGAAATACTGATTCTTACTGCATCCATATAGAAGATGATAACCCCTCCTATTGACTTAAGCCAGCAGACCTATCTCATACACAGATTAAAATGTTCACTTTTCTGGTATAGGAAGCGGGGGAAATGTTTCTGAAGTAATCCAGGAGTAGGCTGATGCAGGGGTATCTTGCTCTTATCTCTTATTAACAACATTTCTCCAGCTTTTGCTATGCTGGACAGTATACGAGGCAGGGCATGCAAAGTTTCTGCTTGCACTTCGACTTATATATAAACAAAACATGGATGCACTAGAGAATGAAAAGCTTCATGTTTGGTGGTATTTAACATGTCACAACTATCTACTGTTTGTGTCGAAATGTCATTTTCAGCTGATAGCTCAGTAATATGTGAAAGGTTCTCAAAGGTTAAAACTTAAGACTGCAGTTACCTCTGGCTTTTTCTAAAGAGAGGGATTTGTTCTTAAACTTATGAAAACCTGAAAAGCGAGATATATTCTATCTATTTTGCAGATGCATGCAACTTTTAGATCAGTGGGGCATTGTAGTAGCTGCATAATGGGTTTTATGGAATGCTGCCTCTGCAGTTTATGAGCAGTAGCTTAGAGAAGGTGGGTAATAATGAGTGGTTTCCATTACATGTATTTAAAAAATCAATGTCAACACTTTTAAAAGAAAAGCCAAACATTGTTCAACTCATATATGTAGTATTCAGGTTGAGTGTGATTGCTTCATATTGAAACACCTGTGGGGAAATTCTTTTTTACAAACAAAAGTGCATAGAAAATATCATAGATAATCACTGCCTAGTTAAAATAGTGATGATACAAAGTATCAGCCCTTTCTCTACATTCAAACAATTCATTCTGGATCTACTCTACTTAAGTCTTTTAGCATAAAGGAATAGGAAATATACAATATTCTGCATTAATACCTTGGAAAATGTAAAGGCCCACTGACTCCACAGTGCTTTTATAAGGACAATACTGTAAATACACTATCAGGATTTCTGCTCTAGTGGTGACTTTTATAACTCACTGATAGCAGAATTGAAGCCCTAAGAAGCACATTATCATCAACAGCCAACACACCTTATCATACTCATCAATCAGAGGGGACTATCCATTGTAGTGTGTGACTATAGCACCATCGCCCTCTGGGTAATCACAACTTCTCTTTAGATGCTTATGCCACAAATCACTCATGAATGGCAGCTCTTTTGTGAGCAGAGATATACATATCCACACAGAGAGCAACACTCCCCTGAACTATCTATCTGCAGCCACAGGGGACTGGGAGGACTGATTGGCTATGGACGTCTTCACCCAGTAAAACTCATCTAAATTATAAAGACTGAAACAGACCCTGCATGAGCTTCCACATGCCAAAGTGGGGCCTTTTTTTCCATATTGCAAAATGTAAATGCAAATGATGTGTTTAAAGCACCGAGAAACAGATTCACAAAACGCAAAGAATAATGATGGTTTTTTTTCCCTCTGCTTATGCACAAGTACAATTTTTACATTTCTCTTATTCTTAAAGAAACCCCAAGACTCTATTCAATATGCAAAATCCAAAGATTAATGATATTTTTTAATCACTGGATATGCTCAACAGGCAGATTAGAATTCCTACGCTATAACAGTGTGTTTATATTGAAAGATTTTGTTTAGTGCACTTTGCTACACACTGCAATAGAAGTATAGAATTAACCACAAATTCTCCTATTTCTTTTTGTAGATTATATAACCATTACAGAAGGTACTGAAAAAAAATATAAATAATATACAGTAGGATTGGAAGGTATTTTTGAGGCATTTAATTCTACATACCCTCTTTCCTATCCAGAAATTAATATACTGGAAACATAGTTGTCTTCTTATAATATTAGAATTCTTCCTTTACATGAGACTACCAAAAGAAGTCCTTTAACTGAAATAATGACATTAAGAATGTCTGCCTTCTCAAGAGGAGAGGGGGGGGGAAAGGGAAAACAAAATTTAAAAAAAATCCTTTGAACACCTGTGAGCTGTTGGGTTTAATTGAACCAGAGTCTGGCAATTCTGTATGAAATAAAGTTTCACTGACTGCCTGTAAATTGCATTTCA
This sequence comes from Dromas ardeola, assembly GCA_013398915.1. Lineage (NCBI taxonomy): Eukaryota > Metazoa > Chordata > Aves > Charadriiformes > Dromadidae > Dromas > Dromas ardeola. Next base: position 79,373 of record VYZM01013534.1, read on the forward strand.
TTATTTTTTTCTCTTTCTATTATAGCTATGAAAAACTGTGAATTAGCAGGATTCTGGATCTCAAATGCAAAAATCTAACTTCTGGTCTACGTGTGAAATCATATTTGTCGGACAAAAGACATCAAGAGAAAGGTATTTCTTGCGTTAGAGAGTACTTTTGAGATTTCTGGAGAAAAAGTCATGAAAATGTAATTATAATTTCTTTCTTCTTTGCAGAAGTTCTATGTGTGCACAGATTTTGTTTACCTGTAGAAAAAGTTACAAAATCTATATTTATTTATTGTGTAACTTGATTCAGTTTTAAAAATATAATCATTTTAGCTTTACATCATATTAGCTAGTGTTATTAAAAGTGTATAGAACAGTCCTTAGGTGTCTATTCTACATCTTTAAAAAACTAAGAATCTTAGGAAATTTCCATACAGGGGACAATCTTACATTGAAATTAAGACTGAAAATTAATAATGTTGTGAGGTGGAGATGAAAGGAACAATAAGCCCTGTTGTAATTTTCAACAGTGTAATAACTGTAAGTCCAGTGTTAGTTACACTGTTTAGGAAGACTTTTCTATTTTCATGAAAACTTTGCTAGTGACAGAGAATTCACCACAAACCTATATACACCGTTTTCATGGTTATTTGACCTAACAGTTAAACATGTGCATGATCTCAGTTAATCTAACTTCGCCTTTGTTATCCAGCTCAATATTGCAGCTATTGGATTATACTGTGTGCAAGACTGGAGCTTTCTTTTATCTGTTCCTCATGCAAGTATTCAGACTGTGACACAATCCTCTTTCTGGTAAATAAGGTTGAATTCTTGAGCCTCTCAATAAAATACATGTTTGCATTAACCCAATGTGCTAATTGTTCTTTTCTGAATGCCTTCCTGTCTGCTGTAATCCTTCAATCGTGGACTAAACAATATAGGACAGTAAACGGTTGCTACCAGTGTGCTGATGACAAAGGTAATAACTTTTCTGCTACTTCTTGATACTTCTTTGCTCACCGACCTATAGATCTGTATAGCTCTATAGCTGCTATACTGTATTGCATATCTGTATCCAATGGATAATCCACTACGAACATCAAACCCTCTTCAAACTCCCTTCCAGTGCACAAGTAGACTTCCCCACACGGGTCATGTTTTCTGCATTCTTTGTTCCTGCAACCACGGGTGCATTTGTCTGTACATGTACACTGAGCATTTGAGCCCCATTTTATGAAGTGGTCCAGACTACATAGTATCAGTAGGTGATCCTTTATACTGCTTGTCATCCTTCTTAAAACTCTGTCATATTCCTCCTTCCTGATAATTGATAAAACTGTCAAGCAGTGTCACGTCACATGTAGAAATATACATATAGGCAGAACTAAAATTCAGTCTTATGAAGGGGTGGTGATTTTAGGCACATCAATTGCTAATGATATTACTTTCTTTTTTGAAGGTTAGAGATGCAGATGAAAGTGGATGCTGTACAATGCATTATCAAAACAGTATTTTACTGAGAGCTTTTATTTGATTGTCACCTATCCATTTAAAAAAAGTGAGTACTTTTGTGTCTCCTCCCTTCCAAGCTTCAGGATCAAGCAGTCTTAGTGTAAGGATGGAGGGAACATACTCGTTTTTCTTGTTCTAGACTTTTCCAAGGCTCAGTCCAGGACATACAGGAAGGCTGCCTTAACTTGTTTGTTATGAATATTCATGATACAGAAGTGCTAGGATGCTGCTTTGACTCACGTCAAAACCCAGTTATTTCTTTACCTTAAATAATTACTCATGTTTTTTCTGGGACACCGCTGCTCAGACAACAGAGAGTTGCCTGTGTGCTCTCTTGTGTCAGGAAGTCTCAGAAGAGCATTGTTTGGATCGCAAAAGCCTGATTTTTTTTCTTCCCTTAATTTCATGTCCATATTTCTTGTCTTGTCTGATATTGTATCCTATTAGCCAGTTCGCATCTTTTTACACATATGTGTGCATAAGACTATCATTGAGGAGGTCAGCAAATATGTTGTTCAACCTATTGCATAAATGTATGCTGAAGTCTTGCTGTTATCACTGGGACTCAAACATACTCTTACACTAAGTAAGTGCTTAAAGGTTTGCAGAATTGAAACTTTAGTTAGGAACGTATAGTTCTTCCTTTGCCAGCTCTCATTACTCTACTCAGCTGCTTAGTTGTTTGACAAATTTCAATAATTCAGGTCTCAAAATCATGTGACTGAAGCAAATGCAATACAGTAAAATTATTTCATGAAATATAGTAAAAAATTTAGGTGATAAGAAGAAAATACATCTCCAAGAGTTTGGAAATTCATAAAAGCTTTTGATAACCATCTGAGCACTTAGCTGTTGATATCGACTGCACTGAATCTTTGAACTTTCAACAGTTTATTTTTCTGGTATTAATATTACCAGAGAAAAATAAAGAAGAAAAAGAAAATTGATTTACCGGGACAGTTCCTTTAGAAGATTATTAAAGGGACATAGAATCTTTTAGCTCTAGGTCATCAGTTTTCATCTAATCCAATTTTTATGGATTCATAGATTTCCAGGCCAGAAGAACCATCATATTTCCTTAACCTAAACTCCACACAAACCATAGAATTTCAACCAATGTTTTCTAAATCAAGCACTTACCAGATACTAGAATTTACAAATAGTGTAAAAAGACAATTTCATTGCTGTGCTGTGACTACTGAAGTGTCTATATGAAATCACCTGGCTTTAGAATAATATTGAATAATCCAGAATTTGTGCACAAATTTTCCTCTTCTCTCCACCTTCTGCCACCATTGTTACCTGGAATGGGTAGCATTAGCCACAGTCCAAGGACATATGGAAAATAAACTTCTGTTACAACATTGCAGGTGACTATTTTTGTTCTAAATTGAATTACGGTGGAATCAGTTGCCTATGTTGGATTTCATTCCCTATGTTGAACTGGATTTATCATTTGCATGAATCAGATGAAGCCTGTCAGTCTTCAACACTAAATTGTTCAGAATATTTCACACAATCAGAGAATGGTAGGGGTTGGAAGGGACCTCTGGAAATCATCTAGTCCAACTCCCCTGCCAAAGCGGGTTCACCTAGAGCGGGTTGCACAGGAATGCATCCAGGGGGTTTTGAATATCTCCAGAGACGGAGACTCCACCACCTCTCTGGGCAGCCTGTTCCAGTGCTCTGCCACCCTCAAGGTAAAGAAGTTCCTCCTCAGGTTTAGGTGGAACTTCCTGTGTTCAAGTTTGTGCCCATTACCTCTGGTCCTGTTGCTGGGCACCACTGAAAAGAGCCTGGCCCCATCCTCCTGACCCCCACCCTTTAAGTATTTATAAGCATTGATAAGATCCCCCCTCGGTCGTCTTTTTTCCAGACTGAAAAGACCCAATTCCCTCAGCCTTTCTTCATAAAAGAGATGTTCTACTCCCCTAATCATCATTTCAGTTGGATTGTATTTCATTTGGGAATTGCAAGTGTCTTTAGAATGGAAGCCTTCAGGGAAAGACTCACACATATCTTTCAGGCCAAGTTACAGAGACAACGATCCTAGCATCTGGCTCAGTGTGATCTGTGAGCTCGAGGGATTTCTCTTTACCTATACCAAAAAAACACTTGCTTGTTTTTCCAAAATGAAATTGTAGAGTTTCATTGTCTCACTATTTGTCTCACTATATGTAAGGGAGAGGTTTGATTGCACCTCCCTTAAAGTTAGTGATGGTGTGGTTGTGAGCCTCTGGGTGAGGATTAGGGGAATGGAAAACAAAGGACATGTTGTAGCGGGTGTCTACTACCAATCACCCAGCCAGGATGTACGCACTGATGAATTATTCTATAGGCAATCAGGAGATATTTCTGGGTCAGTAGCCCATGTTGTTATGGGAGATTTCGACTTCCCAGACATCAACTGTGAATATCATACTGCTGTGATGAGCAGGTCTTGGAAATTCTCGAAGTTTGTAGGACACAACTTCTTGTCCCAAATACCTAGTGAGCCAACTAGGAAAGATGCCCTCCTAGACTTGTTATTTCTGAATAGAGAAGGACTCGGGCATGTGATGGTAGGTGGCTGTCTTGGCCACAGTGATCATGAAATGGCTGAGTTTAAAATTTTCAGTGTAATGAGAAAAAAGTGAAGCAGAGTTGCTACCCTGGATTTCAGGAGAGCAAACTTTAAGCTATTCAGGGAGCTATTTAGCAGAGTACCCTGGGAATTTTCTTTTGAGGGCTTAGGAGACCATGAGTGCTGGTTAGTCTTTAAGAACCACCTTTCAGAAACATAGGAGCAGGCAATTCCACTGTGTTGTAAGTCAAGCAAGAAAGGCAGAAGACCAGCTTGGTTGAACAGCTCCTTGTGGAGTTCAAGAGGAAAAAGAAATTGTATGATCTTTGGAAGTGAGGTCAGGCTTCACAGGAAGATTACAGAACTGTGGTTCATGTATGTAGGGAGAAGACATGAAAGGCCAAAGCTCAAATAGAGTTGAGACTGGCCAGTGTTGTTTCAGATAAGAAGAAGGGCTTTTTTAAGTATGTTAATAGAAAGAGGAGGTCTAAAGAGAACATTGGACCAATACTTGTTGAAGATGGTCATCTGTCTCATAAGGATGAAGAAAAAGTGGAGCAATTCAATGCATTTTTTGTTTCAGTCTTTAATGATACTGATAGACCTTGGGCTACTTGGCCCCCTGAGTCAGAGGACCACAAATGTGGGAACACTGACATTCCATTTGTGGACACTGAAATTTTAAGGGACCAGCGGTATCAGCTGAATGTTCATGAGTCCATGGAGCTTGATGGGATTCATCCCAGTGTACCGAAGGAGCTAGCGGACGTTACGGCAGGACCCCTCTCAATCATCTACCAAAGGTCTTGGGAGTCTGGGGAGTTGCCTTCTGACTGGAAGCTAGCCAATGTTATTCCAATTTACAAAATGGGTGTGAGGGAAGACGCAGGAAACTACAGATCTGTTAATCTAACCTCAGTTCCTGGAAAAATTATGGAGAAGATTATACTGGGGACTGTTGAAAGACATTTAATGAATAATGCAATCATCAGGCACAGTCAATATGGGTTCACAAAGGGAAAGTCCTGTTTAACTAATTTGATATCCTTCTATGATAAGGTCACATGCCTAGTGGATGAAGGGAAGGCAGTGGCTGTAGTTTTTATGGATTTTAGTAAGGCTTTTGATACTGTCCCTAACAACATCCTTCTGGACAAGTTGTCCAACTGTGGGATGCGCAGATTTAAGGTCTACTGGGTAAATAATTGGCTGAAGGACAAAGCTTAAAGTGCAGTGAATGGGGCTACATCTGGCTGGAGCCGGTGGTGTTCCTCAGGGTTCAATTCTAGGGCCAGTTCTGTTCAACAATCTGGATGCAGGAGTTGAATGCACCATTAGCAAGTTTGCTGATGATACCTAACTGGGAGGTGCTGTTGACTCTCTTAAGGGACAAGAGGCCTTGCAGGGGAATCTAGATAAATTGGAGCATTGGGCTATAATTAATGGAAAGAAATTTAACAAGTCAAAATGCTGGATTCTGCACCTTGGATTGAGTAACACTGAGCACAAGTATAAATTGGGA
>VYZM01013535.1:5531-44796 GCA_013398915.1 Dromas ardeola
GGGGTGACGTCAGGGCTGGGACAGGGCGGGGGGGGGCACGGCCTCCCCAGGGACCGACCGTCTCGGTGCAGCGAGCCCTGTGGCGGGGGGGTGACGGCGAGGGACCCCGAGGGGGGCCGGGATGGGGTCTGGGTGCAGCTGAGCCCCTTTGGGCCAGGTCTGGGTGCTGAGCCCAAGCCCAGGGAAGGCTTTGCCCCGCACCACCGTGGACCATCCTCCCATGAGACCCACGCCGGTGGGCAGCCCCTTCTCTGCCCACTCCAGGAGAGGACCGTGGTGACAGGGACCATGGGGTGGCCTGGAGCAGGCAGGGACACGGTCGCTCCTCGCCGTGTTGTCCTGCCCAGAGCTGCCAGCAGCTTCGCTCCCAACCGGCAGCTCCGTGCGCTGGTAACCACTGTCCCCAGGCACCTCTGGGCAGGGGGGCTGCGGGAAGTGGGCATCGATTCCCTCAATCCTGGCCCAGAACAAGCTGGAAAAGGAAACCCCGGGGCTGAAAAGGAGATCTGGGGGCACTAATGCCCACCATGGCAGGGGGAAGAGCCGAGGGCAGATGGTACGGACCAGTGTGCACAGCAAGGGACATCCCATTCTCAGTTCTTCCCAGTAAAAGAGCAGGGAAAACGAAAAGGAAGATTATTCCCGTCTGGGGAGAACAAAATCCTGGGAGGTTAAGGGATGTGACCCAGGAGATAAAGCAGGGGGTGGCAGAGAGGTGGCCGCCACAGGGAGCATCTCGCCAGCCCCAGCCGTGCGGGAGGCTGCCGGCCCCCGCTGCCCGGCGCCTCCCTGGCTCCTTTCCCGCACCGCTCCCCGCAGCAGATGCCAAGCGCCGATGGGTCCGAAGGCGGAGGTTTTGTTTCCAGGTGGTGAATTATTAATCCCCAGCCCGACGTCCCAGCCATGACGCTCCTCCACCCAGGGCAGCAGCTGGGTTTGCAGAGAGGTAATTACGATAATGGAAGGAGGCGACGCCGGAATGACCCGGCTCCTGCGTGGCACGGCCGGTGTCACGTTTAACATGTGGCAATGCCAGCACAGCAGGACAGCTGCCCCGGCTGGGCAAGCAGACACAAATGGCCATTGTTTTTATAGTCGTTTTGTGCCCGAGAGCTGCCACTGGGGAGCACGTTCCCTCCCAGCTTCCGGGAGAAGAGACTCCCCCCAGCATCACCCCACCTCGGGGAGCCGAGGTCCGGATTTGTGCCCCACCAAGGACACCTACCTCTGCTGTAGGTAACCCCTTCTCCAGAGCACACATCATTTTCTGCCTTGAAGCAGCCAGTTCTGCACTGCATGGAAAAGCCCTTCCCTCCATTTGCCACAAAGCCATAACCCGTCCCGTCCCTCACCTCCTTCCAGAAATCCCCCTTCCAAGAAAGGCCGTTTTCCCCCTCAGCCTCCTCCCACCTCCCTCCCCTCTCCCACCTCCGCAAACGGCTCCCAGGATGTTCTCCACCACCCCACCAGGGACCGGAGCTCCCCACAACCTCCTCCTCCTCCTCGAAAGAGGGATGACTGAGGCTCAGGAGGAACCGCCCGATGGCCACCACCTTTCGGAGGGCTGAGAGTGGCCTTCGGGGCGCACCCTGCCAGGTCCCAGAGACCCAGGACCCCCCCTCCAAGCGCTCCCCAGCCTCACCCCTCTCTAAGGTAAGTCTTCCTCGCTCTGACCCTTCCCACTGCTCTTGGGGACCCAAGGCTGCTGAAGGCCAGTCCCACCAGTCAAGACCAAGATGAAGACACCACCCAGTACCTTTTCATGTCCTTTGTGACCAGGTCCCCATTCCCATTCCACCCTGAGCCCCCTTTTCCCTTGTCTGTCAGCGCTGAGGAGCCTGTAAACGCCTTTCCGGGACAGATCCGGCTGCAGGGAGAGTTCAGCTTTCCCAGCGCCGTCCGTGCGCCCCAGCCGTGGGAGCTGTGCCACCACCCAGGCGGGACAAGCCGAGGGACATGCGTCTATGAAACCGAAGTCTTACTTAAAAAGCAAAGGAAACCATGGGAATACTATAAACATTTTATTTATTGTTTTCAAAAAGACAGGAAAATAATCTAGATCATTTATTTATAATTTTTTTTTTTAATAAAAACCTTTGTATAATCCTCATGCATAAAGACCTTCAGTGAGCCGATGCGAAGCGGCGCCAGGCTGGACGCAGTGGCTGGCCGTGGGAGGAGGTGCTGCCGCAGTAACCCTGAAATCAGAGCGGAGCGAGAGACGGCTGCTTTCCTTCTTCCAAAAAGAGAGTTGGGTTCTGGACACAGCGAGAGCGTGGACTGCACACACCAGAGCACACGGACACGGTCGGCCGTTGGCTTGCGGGATGGTCGTAGGCGGGACGGCGGCTCCGCTCCACGTAACCGGCTCCACAGCAGACATGGGGACGACAGCGCGCCCCCGGTGGCACCCACTGCCCACATGGGGCCAAAGAGGCCACCAGGCTGCTCTGCTCGTGGGCAGGTGGCCCCTTTCAGCAGTTTGGCTTTCGGTGCAGAATTTGCCCCCTGCCATCAGCAGCCAGAGTCCAGGAAGGCGGCAACTCTTAGGACAAGCTCCTGGGTTTTACTGCGTGCGGCACCCAGATGTCCCTCCTCAGAGCTCGCCACACACAGTGTCACCTCCCCTCCTCCTCCTGGGGCAGGGAAGAGGCTTGCTTCGCTTTTGCAGATGGAGGATGGAGAAATGAGAGAAACAACATGTTCGCAGGTCTCCAAATTAGCAAGAGAACGCAGAAGACGACACTTCCGAACTTCAGTTTCTTCTCCCCCTCGCCCCCACCCACAGAGCAAACTTTTAACATAAATCCCCAGTCAAAGCGTGTCTGTGGTCAGTTCAGGTGCCAAAGGTTCATCCGTTTACCGAGCGCAGCCCCCCCAGAGCGGGAGTCTGCCCACAGAAAACTGTCCCAGAATTTGCTTCCCCATCCTCTGCGCTGCCACGGGAGGGGTGAAAAGGATCTGCCAGGAGACGAAGCCCCCACCGTGCCCCCCGCCACAGGCACAGTCTCACCTGCAGACAGGTTCAGCAAGAGGCGCTTTATTGAGTCGAGGGAAATGTTGTGTGGTTGAGGGTGCAGCCAGCCAGGTCCCACCAGTCCATGCTCCCCGCGTTACAGAGACTCCTGCCTCAGCCCACGTACTAAAGCTGTTTTACACCGCTATGGAAACCCCTGCGTGGCTAGAGAGAGGTTGTTCACCCTCAGAACAAGGGTAAGGGTTAACAAACGGTAAAAACTGTCCCAACCGTGGAAGAGATCCTTCCTCAATGAGTCACTACTGTCAGCTCCCGAAGGTAAGACTGGGTGAGGCTGCGGAGCTCCTCCAAGGCATAGTCCTCGGGCATAGAGAGCCGCCCGACGTGGGGAGCGAGCAGGCGAAGAGGGATGCGCTGCAGGTCCGGCGTGGAGTCGGAGACGGGCTCCGGGGCGTGCTGCAGGCTGAGGACCACCCGCAGCAGGTTGGCGACGCGCTTGGCCATATCTGGAAAGAGCAGGGAGAGGAGTGTTTTTGCACGCTCCAAAACGTGAAATTCTGGAGTGAAGGCATGTGGCTGGGTTGGTGGAACCATGCCCGGGTGTGACCTGGCCTTTTCTCAGCTCCAGCAGTGAATCTGCTCCATGAGTCTAATCAAAATTTACTCTTATTCCTCAGACCAGACTGTTTTCTGCAAGTACGCTCGCGCTTTATTGGGCACGGTAAAACTAAGTATGGAGCAGACGCTTTACTGCTTCTCAACACAGTCGTAAGAGACCAGACACTGGACGCCACATCAGCCAGGCACAAAAACTGCCTGAAATGGTGACCAGTGACTGTAGGAGAGTGACTACTGGAGCAACACAGGGCTCCCCTCGCCAGCCACAGCCTTCCTCTTCAGCATGCCCAGCGGCAGCCCCGCTGACAGCCAGGACCGGCTGTAGGACTGCCTTTCCCAGCGGGCCGCTGGATACCGCTGCCACCGTACCTGACTGAGCCAGGCGGTCCTTCGCGTTGTGGCACTGGATCTGCTCTATCCTGTTGCACAGCGACGTCACTTTGGTGTGTAACCGCTCCAGCTCGTAGGTGGAACAATCCAGCTGAAAGCAACGAAGAGAGTCGGCCTGTGACATCCAGAGCCTTTCAGCAGAATCGCTCATGGAATACCCGAGTGCACTCTGAGCCAAATCTACCCGACAGAAGACAATTACGCTAAAACCTGTTTGAAGTTAACACCTGAAGTGGGGGAAATGGGAGGTCTGGAACTGAATTTGAGGGGACTGACACGCAGACTCCCCACTAACCAGCTAACTGCTGGTTTTGCTCCTTCTCTTTCACTTATCTCACCGCCATGCTCCATAGAGCACGTTTGCAGGGCAGAGCCCACATCATCTTTTGACAGTCTCTACCAAATCTCTCTGCATTTTCAGAGATGCACCATATTCTGTTCACTGGTGTCTGCCAAAGGGAAACACCAACATTAGCACTGAACACTAAAAGGTTATTCTAAAAGCGAGACTCTGAATCGGCTTCCAAACTGTAGAGGAAAAAAAAAATAAAATACAATTGTTGTAGTCTGTTACCTGTTGAATCTGATCGAGCATCTCAATAACGCGGATGTAATCTAGGTAGACCAGCCCCGCCATCTCCCAGTCCTGGATGAGTGCACTACGCTCAGGAGGGGCAAGATCTTCCAGGAATCCTTTTAGGTACATGTAGTTTTCATTAATAATAGCATCTAAAGAGAACAAGCATGTTAGTAACAGAGCAAAAGGGTTTCTTACAAGTCGGGAACATTGATTGATAAAGAAAAGCAACTAATGGACTGCACTCTTGAATTTTGTAACTCCTTGACGCTATCAGCCATGGCCAGAAACGCTTACGTGATTTATGAGCTAAAGGCAAGTCTAAGGCCATCCTGTTTCCCAGAGCAGGGACACCCACAGGATCAGGGCTCCAGGGAAGCCACTGCTGCCCTTGTTCCCTGAGGCACCTCTTGGCACGGGAAGGTGGATGTGCAGAAGGTAGAACACTGTCGTTCTCATGCGGTGTTTGCAGTCAGTCACCATCACGCCAGGTATGGTGAGAGCTACTCTGCAACGGCCAGCCACTCTCCACTAACCCGTTGCTAGAAACACAGCCCTGCCCCTTCGTACTATTGAGCACCCAGTGACTTCTGTTCCTACCATGTTTATGTGTGCTGTTCAAGAGATGGAAGGAAAAAAATTAGAAGAGCAGACTCACCTGAGGCTAAGTGCCTGACAACCAGCTTGTGACACTGGTTCCAGTGCCCAGCCTTGAACAAGAAGAGGGCTTCTTTGTGCTTGTCGCCCTCCATCCTTGCTCGAACTGCCTTTGCTTCATGAATCCACTCCGGGGGGACGCAGAGCCTCTGTGTCAGAAAAGTCTCCTTGGCCCAAGACTCGGGTGTCTCGGAGAGAACGCAGTGGCGGTTGATGAGCTCCCGCACTGCCTTCTCCCGTACGCTGGGGGGAGAGGGGACAAGCGTTACTCCAACAAGCAATCCTTCAGAAGATACACTTTGAAACAAGCAGCCGAGGACAGAGCAAGGCAGCAGTGAACCACCTCTTGGCGATGGCAGAGGCACAGGTAAGAGACGGCAAAAGCCAGCCTCGCCAGGCCTTGAAGAGGCTTACTGCAGGGTATTAAGGAAAGCTCTAAAATCAGATGAATTCCTTCAGTACGGGCTAAGCACTAAGAAAGAAGTCATCGCTAGTGTTCGGTGACATCTTAAGTGGTTGTAAGCCTCAAAACATTTGATCCAGGCCCCTAGAAGTAATATACAGGCTCTATTTGAAGTTATCAGTTGGAAAAAAATTTCTATTGCAATGTATTAATGGTAGCTGGAAACATCAAGAGACACCTTTCCAGAAAAGAAATATTATTTACAAGTTTAAGACAATTTTTTGTTAAGTAGGTATTTCACAACAGAAGCAAATCATGCATTCTGGTCATTCCCACGCTTTTGTTGCAAACACATTTGCTTCTGTTCCACTCCAGTTACACTATTTTGCATTAATGATATTTTCAGGACAAGTTCTTGAACACAGTAAACTTGCTGAGCCACAGACAAGATACACAGCCCTGGGAGAGCAGAACGGCTACGAGATCTGCTTCTATGGCGCAGTTCAGGAGTTGCAGTCATTAGACTACAACACTATTTAACATCTAACAACACATTTAACTAAGCAGAATTATTCACGCCATTTCATAATCCCAGCACAGTTTTTACAAGCAGCATGAAGTTATCCAGCTGCGCAGTCCCAGTTCAGTGTGAGAGAAGCCATGCTAATTACGGGATACCGAGCAGGCCTTTAAAACAGAAAACACATTATCTTCAAGGCAGAAAAAAAAAATAAAAAATCTTTTACTCACTGCGTGTCAGGCTCATGCAGCAGCACAAAAACAGCCCATTCCCAGAGCCCTTCGCTTTCGAGCTGGGCAGCGTAGCTGGCGTTCAGCACTCCCTGGCCCTGCTTGAAGAGATGGGCGTAATTCAGGGCTCTGAGCACTTCCCACAGGTGCCAACTGAGACGATAGTCCAGAGGGTCGGATGTTACGCTCCTGGGATCCAGCAGCTGGTCGAGCTCGTAACGCCTGCAGGGAGAAGTATTTGCAACATAAATAGCTAATTGTGTCCACACGGAGTCAGAAATTGGTCCTACCAAGTTCCTTCCCTTCACCCACCTCCAATTATTCCACAGATATGACTTACGTGGGTGTGGGGGTTTGTTTTTGCTGGTGGTTTGTTTTTTGGGGGGTTGTTTGATTATTTTTTTGGTTTTTTTTTTTTTTTTTTTTTTTTTTTTTTTTTTTTTAAAGATAGGAGCAACTGCTAAATTTCTTTTGCTCTTCTTTTGAGTCTACATCCAGACTGTCACAAGCTTTTCTTTTGCATCTGCTCCTCCTGCAAGTTTCTCAATGCCTTCAAAGAAGGGAGCTGCGGTGAAGCAAGGTTACTGCACTCTTCAGACATAGAAAACACACATGAAAAAACCCCCACAAACATGCTCCAAAGCTTAAGTTTCATCCCCTACACCGTCACCAGCAGTGACGGCGTCACCGCGTTCTGTAAGGGTGTACACGCAAGGCAGGTTTTGACTACTCAGTAAACACTGAAGCTGGTTTCATACCCCTGGTTCGGGAATTCAAGAAGTCACCAACTGATCAAGAATTTTCTAACTAGTTTTTGAACTATCTACCCATTTACCTGTCACTGTAGAGCTTTAACAAATGGAAACAGACATCTCTCAGAGGTCTTCCTGCATTATCGTCTTCTTCAATTACACAACCCGAATCTTCTAGGTAAGGAGGCAGAGGACAGCAGGCGTATTTTTCACACTCCGGTGTGTTCTAAAAAAATAGTTTTAACAGTAAGTTTCAAGATAGTACTCTGAACAAAACTGCTCTCTGAATCCCACGCTGCTCAGCAGGCCCGCGGGCTTGCTTTCCGCTTCAGAGTACAAGGTGCACCCTACCGCACCTGCAGTTAAAAATACACAGCAACTCTATACTAACATGATGCTAAAAAGAAAAAAGCTAAGCCCAAAATGCTTTGGCAGGCTTAATTTCATCTCACACTGAGCTCTCAAAAGCCTAACGTAGCAGCATTATCTTAAGTTCAAGTCATGATAAAACTAAAGCTTGGTATTTTGAAGGGATGAGCACGTTACACTGACATACTATGTTCAAAGAGAACAGTAGATATTCCTGCAGCATTAAGCATGCATCAATTAGAAGCTACCAGACGTGATGCTGTGCTTGGCCTACCTTTAGGCATACAGATCAAGGGCTGAACTATCTTTACTTAAATGATTAAACGCTTTTTTCAACAGAACCCTTTGTCTTTCTGTATCGGGAGGCTGACAGCTCTACAAGGCTTTGCATAATGCATGCAGCCAGGCACTGCCTGCAGGACAGCTTCCACCTTTGCTGCAGGAACAGCGAGGGTAACAAACAGGGGGGTGTTTGGCAACTATTTTAGAAGTCAAGCAGCTGAGTATTAATCATCACACTGGGAAAACCGACTGGCTACCCAGCTCAAATGGCCTTCCTGCTGCTGGCCACTACCCATCTTCCTCATTTTGTCTGGCTGTCAAATGCCTGGAAACACTCAATTGGTGGGGGATAGGCTTCAATAAAGTCACTCCTAGAACACCCCAAAGAGCAGGTCCTAAGCTTCTCAAGTGATCAAGCTACCAACAGGTTCAACCCCAGTGCTTTATTCCCATTCCAGTGGGGGAAGGAACATTCCCACCATTCCCATGCTGCAAAAACTCATCATTAGAGCTGCTGAAGGAATCAGATGCTGTGACGACTGAAATAACAGACCCGTATGCAATTCCATGCTCAGCACCTCCGCAGTGATACTCGACTGCTCACAGAAGTCTCAGTGCAGCATCAGACAGTCAATGGTAGGGAGTAAGATCTCCCTGCACGCAGGCACGACTGACCTACCTGAAATGCTGACTCGTACATGGCAAGCGCCTTGGACACAGAAGCTGTTGGGGGAAGCAGATACCAGAGGTGGACGGCCATGCAACGCTTCCAGTCCAGCAGGGAGCACACATTGATACTTATTCTCTCTGATAACTGCCATACCTAAAGAAACAGATTACTAAGTTCAGTCAAACTTACCACACAGTGGTCTGTACACACCAGACATGCAACAGTAAGTGGTTACGTTAGTTAAAAAAAAAAAAAAACAAAAAAAACAAAAACATGTCACCACATTGCATTCCTTTCCTGCTGTGTACCACACACTGTGGTTGAGCAGCTTAAATGTATGGCTGTCAAGAAGGGGAAGTCTCTTCTCCCAAGGAACAGCAACAGGACAAGAGGAAATGGCCTCAAATTGTGCCAGGGGAGGTTTAGGATGGGTATTAGGAAAAATTTCTACACTGAAAGTGTCATTAAACATTGGAACAGGCTGTCCAGGGAAGTGGTAGAGTCACCATTCCTGGAGGGATTTAAAAGCCAGGCAGACGTGGTGCTTAGTGATACGGTTTAGTGATGGTTTTGGTCAGTGCTGGGTTGATGGTTGGACTCGATCTGAAAGGTCCCTTCCAACCTGGGCAATTCTATGCTTCTGAGCCAAGTCAACACGAAACAGCCGAGTAACACAACTTACAGGCTTTCCTGCAAGCAGGGCAAAGATCCGCAACCTCTCCTCCTGGATGAAGCAGTCTGCCTGCAGCCTGTGCCAGTCCACCAGCTGCATGGTGAGGAGGTCCCGGACGGGCTGGCTGCCGGCCAGCTGGGACAGCAGCAGAGCCAGCCTGTGGTCACCTGGAAGAGGAGACAACAGCACATCAGGCAAATCCTCCCACCTACCCGGCCCTGAGCTGTGGGGTATTTTGATCAGCCTACAGCTGCGCAACTGGGGTTTGTGCACAATGTCTTATGAAATAAACCACTCCGTGAACACCTACCAGGAATGGGGGTGGGGAGAAGACAAAGGCATGGGAAGGACAGACTCCTCCCAAAGGAGGCAAACGAATGGAAAAAGTTTTAAGATTTGAGCTGACATAAAAGACCAAGAGGAAACTAGCCATTAGGGTCCAAAAATACACATTTTTAAAACAAGTGTAAAGTGCTTAACAGAAGCTTAATTAAAAATTACAGTAATTAAAAAAACCTTTCAAAGAAGATGCTATGCAAAAAACCAGTTCCAAATGCAATACAGCATCACTTCCTAACCCCAGGAGAGCTGACAAATACGCCAGCGTAAATATGGCCAGTTCTCCATCAGCAAATAGACAAGCCAGCCCCCACCTTAAACGCTGTCTGACATGGGAAAACTCCATACCCAGAGAGGCCAGTTACCGTCCGTTCTCAAAGCTGAAATTCTCTTTATGTGTCTCCCTTCCTCCTCTCCACAAAAACCTGAAAGATTTAAGCATCTTACCTGACTGCTGCGCCAGCCTGCAAGCTTCACCAATTCTCTTCCCAGTAAGGCAGCTGAAGACAGCCTCTACGTGATTGCCGTGTCGGGACAGAGAGACTTCCTCCTCAATTCGTCCCGCAGCGGTCTCCGAGAGCCAGCGAGAGAAGGCTTTCCTGCGCTCCAGGGCGAGGGTGTATTCGCTGGGTTCCTCCAAGCTGGCCTCCAACTCCCTCAAGTTCCCCCAGATCGCTTCACATAAAGTCCACGTCAAGCCCCAGTGCTTCACAACAGCTGTCAGGACAGAGTAATTCAGTCATAAGGAGCAAAAACATACAGAAGGATATTTAGAATCACAGAATGGTTTGGGTTGGAAGGGACCTTAAAGATCATCTAGTTCCAACCCCCTGCCATGGGCACGGACACCTCCCACTAGACCAGGTTGCCCAAGAGACGACTCATAAGACTATAAGCAAAACTTTGTAGGCTATCTTAAAGGATATCCTCCTGTTACAAGTATATGCGGGAAGTCAGCTCCCCAAATGCAATCAACCACGTTTATGCTTTCAGAAAGAAAGCTGAGGTACAGTCAATTTTTCTGTTTTATTCACATTTCCCTGCTCTGATGCAACCTGAAAAGTCAATCTGAACTGGACAGTTTTCCAGATTCACTATCACCGCTGTGAAAAGAGTTAGTCCATGCTCACTTTCTGTCACAGCAGGATCCTCGGATGCCTTCCTAACCCAGTCAGCATAGTCGTGAATAGCAGAAACTCCTGGGTTGGGCGCCAGCAGAGGACAGTGCTCATCCACATGGACAGTGCTGTGTTTCAGCTTTATCTCCAGAGGGATAAGATACAGCTGTTTGTCTCTGTTCATCTTCCGTTGCTCTAAGCTCAGCTTCTCCACGTGAACCTTGAAAGAGGATTCTGAGAGTCTGAAGGAACAAAGAACATAAACAGTTAACAATGTTCCGAATTGTTTTCCATGCACGTGAACTGCATCCACCACGGAGCAGCTGCACTGTGCAGCTTGTCTTAATTTTAACATAAAGAAGACATACGATCCAGGGTCAACAGCTAGGTATGAGGAACCTGGTTACAGTCTGAGGCTCAGAACCAGACTTCGGCACACAAACCTCATTGAGTTGGGTGCCTCCAGCTCTCAAAAGGCAACGAGCACACCCTACCGTGCCCCAGCCCATTTTGTGAGCACACCTCATTCTGCCAGCAAATCAGATATGCTGGAGAACAGCAACCGAACAAGTTTTTTGGAAGACTTAAATGGTAGAACAACCAGCTGTATTCCAGTCACTTTTAGGTATGGAGTTTCACAGCCCAGGGAAGGTCTGCATACTGCTTTATACAGATAATTGAAGGGATCTGAATTCAGAAGCTAAACAAGAAATTTCGTAGGTAGTGCAGATATCCTCAGGGTAAATTAATAGCAGATTAGCAGCTTCCTGGACAACAACTTTGAACTTTCTCTCTTTAACCTTTTGCTGGATGATGATGCTATTTACTTGTTAAAAAAATAACTACTCTTACTACGACATTGAGATAAAGATTTTTGTAAAGTAGCAATCTGAAGGAAATCTCCGCGGCTTACATGATCTTGCACCACTTCTGCATCTCAGAAGGGATATTAAGATGAATTTCAAAAAAGTTACCAACTTACAACTAGGATTCTTTCAAACATGAAGAGAGTATGTCAGAACCATCCTGAAGGGAACTACTACTCACGATTTTGGAGCAACAGGAGTTGGCAGGAATCCGTATTCCACAGACTCACACTGAAGCTCTTCTATTTCAGTTGATCCACTCAATTTATCTCCACAATTGACAAGTGTCCAGTTGGGTCCCCAACCAACGCGGAACGAGCGCCCCATGAAGAGTGCCATATCCATCAGCAGCTTCCCTTTTCTGTAGGTGATAGACTTCTCCAGAGGGACAAGCCCCTGCTGCCTGCGGACACCAACTGTTTTCATCTGTACCTCAGGGACTGATGGTGGCACAGAGAATGCAGACGCTAACGGAGAAGTCGCCGACCAAAGGGCAACAGAAAGGGGACTGCTCAAAGTCCTCAGTCCCTTGAAATCTTGCTGAGCAGCACTCGGTGGCTGGAAAATTATGTTAGCAAATTTTGACTGCAGCAGCCCACCAACTAGAGGGAAAAAGCAGGAAGAACGTTTGAGCGAGCTGAGTACCCACTTTTCAAGCAGTACATTTCCAATATCTTAACGGTATTTCAGCACTTGAGCAGCCAGTGAAAACATCTGCCATGTTTGCGGTTTATGATGGTAACGCAGAGCTAAGCACAATTATTTGCAGTACTGAGAACCGCAAATTTTGCAGTATCCAAACTAATGCACACAGTATTACAACAGGAACAGGTACATGTAACAGTCCCCCCCAAAAATCTACAGTTTCCAAAGACATGGCTGATTTCACAGATATTGTCATAGTTAGACCACCAGAACAGAAGCACCACACAGAAAGCGGACACCAACTGCTACTAGCAGGAACAGGCCTGAAACTGTCCTCACAGAAACATCTCAGGTCTGCCCATTTAACTCAGGAAGTAACTCCATGCTTCTGTCAGTGGTATTATTCCTATTGAGATCACCGGTTAGTGGAGGTACCGGGTGTAAATGGCAAGGTTTTGGTAGTGGGGGGGTGCCACAGGGGTGGTCTCTGCGAGAAGAGGCCAGGGGCTGCCCTGCGCTGGACACAGCTGGTGTCCACAACGCACCCACCGCAGGTCGCAGCTGGGCCCATCAGGGGAGTTTGTGGCACTTCTGAACCAATCTGCAAAGTTGGTGGTGCCTCTGTGACATCTTAAGAAAGGGCGGAAAATGCCACACAGGCGGGAAGGAGGGGAAAAAAAAAAGAAAAAGTGAAAGCAGCAGAGCAAGCACCAAGGTCAGAGGAGGAGGAGGGGAGGCGGTGCTCCAGCACTGGAGCAGGTATTTCCACCACAGCCTGCGGGAGAGGACTCACACTGGAGCAGGGGAAAAAAGGGTGCGGAAGAAGGAGGGGTAAAGAGGAACTGCTACAGACTGGCCATAGCTCCCCACTCCCCATCCCCACGGGGCTGGGCAGGAGGTAGAGGAGTCAGGAATGAAGGAGGGAAGTTGAGCCTGGAAAAGGGGGGGATGTATGAAAGTGTTGTTTCCATTTGTCTTTGTTTCGCACTACACAAACCTATTTCAACTGGCAACAAATTAATTTTACTCAAGTCTGTTTTTCTTGTGATGGTACCTGGTAAGCAATCTCCCTGTCTTTATCTCAACCCAAGAGCTTTTTTTTTCCATCCAATTTTCCCCTCCCGTGCTGTGGAGGAGGGGGAGCGAGAGCACGGCTGGGTGGGCAACTGGCTGCTGGCCAAAGCTAACCCACCCCAGCACACAACTGCTCTGCCATATGTTCATTCAGTGATAGGATTTTGCCTGTTAATATTAGAATTAAGCTCTTTTTTCACACAATATGTGGTTTTGCACAATACCCGAGTATCTTTTCTGTCCTTGCGATTTTGAAATTGGGAGCCTCGGAGAACAGATCTCTTGAGAAGTATCCATTTTTGCAGGTTGCTTCCCAGGATAATGATCCAGGATCAAATCAAGGTCATCTTCATCGGCAAGCAAAGAAGCTTTCATAATCTAAAAGAGGCGGTAAGTCAAGCCTGCACATTAGCAATCACTCTCGCAGCAGCAACTGGCTGATCTAATCAGCTCCTTTCTCAACCAAGATAACCTCCCCGTGTTGCACATGACAATACACTCATGCCGCAAATATTTCAAGTAACAGTGAAGGCACAGAGCTCAGGAGACCTGACAGCAAGCTTGTCAGCTGATGATAAACTTTTACAAACTACTAGTTAAATCAGTGTCACGGTACTTGTTAGCATGGGTATGAAGTCCTAAAATAATCATGTTTTCTGAGATCTTAGCTCTACCTACTTATTTTTCAGCCTAAGTAGTAATTCCCCTATTTTTAACTTACAAATTAAAAACACAGGTAGAAGCTTACAAGCATTGCAGGTACTAGCCTTTCACCAAACAAATGAAAACACCAAATCCCAAATCAAGGCCAGTTATCCTATTGCCTTGTTTTCCACAGCCTGGCCCCGAGGCAGTCCTGCCCAGGCGTTCCTTTAGCTTGTCACGTTGCCCACATTTCAGAATTCGGAAATCTGAATTCTAGCCCTAAGATGATTTTAATTTCTGCATTAAGCTTTTCACATCTGTACTGGTTTACCACAGAAGTCTAATGTGTAAATTTTAATCACATTTTAGGTGTGATGTGCAGTTTATTACGAATTTGATATATAAATACACTCGGGGAGGCAAACTGAGAAGTTAGTGAGAGATGTCACTCAATCCTCTGCTCCAGAGGGGAAATTGCAGAGACTCACCTGCAAGATGTGGGGGTTAATACCCAGGGTTGAGGCGATGTGAGTCGAAGCAGGCACTGCCTCGGGCTCTTCTATCATGTTATCCTCCACCACGGACTCCTGGGGAGGCTCCTGGGTGATGTCTGCCATATCGCTGTCCAGTTCCACAACCCTGCCCAGCTGCTCCACTTCTGGGCTCTGCGGACACACGCAGAGGCCATGTCAGACAACAACAGATTGCAATGGTTTGCGGGAAGAGTATTCAATAGTTTCAACAATCACCTGCAAGTGAAGCGGAGCACTCCCTTGCGTGTGTCAAGACTCCACATTAAGTTTAGAGATGAACATATGTAACCCATCCCCGTTTTCTTCAGAGTTGTAACACGACAGTGCAAGTTACAGTGAAGAAGGCACGGTTTAGTGTAGTCCTCCTGAAGTTTACCAAGTTCTGCCATGCAGTTTAAGAAACTATTCTTCAGCTTCCCATTTTTCATGTGACCAACAAAAAGGAAGAGTTTTGCGCATCCTGTCTTCCTCCCCTTCTCCCTCAAAACGCTGCCACACACAAAAAATGTGTCCTGTGCCTAAGTTCAACCTGGGGCATTTTCAATGACTGGGCCACCAGTTCCAAAGCAGTGATTCTCCAGTGTTACTGTGTGGTATCACAGTATCTCCAGTACCGCTGGCAGCTGATGAGCAGATAAGTCACTGTAATACCTGCTGTTTCCCAGCTGTGATGTAGTACACATTAAAAACATTGAGTTTATATTCCACAAAGAACTTAACAGTAAGTTTTAACTGGATACAAGCCCCTTCAAGACGGCGTAAGACTGGGTCACAGAGTGTGTGTGCACACACATGTAGAGTCTTTTTTTTTTTTTTTAATTTTAAATGAGGACACAACTGGTATCGGACTGGAAGTTGTGGGGTTTTCCCATATTCTACCTACCACTAGCACATTAGCAGTTAAAAAGTTAAATACAGTAGTTCTCTTCCAATCTGCAACTGAATTTCTCATCTCTACTGCTAGTCTGAGGCAGGAGGAAGAATTAGTTACCACAAGCAGACATCAGAGCTGGACTCTGACCGCTGGCGTGGCCTCTGGTTCTGCCCAGCGTGCCGGCTGCGGGGACAGCAGTGAGCCCTGCGAGCCAGCATCAAACCAGAGCGTTGACAGCACTGCAAGCCGTTCAACTGCCAGCTCTGCTGCCAGAAACTGTGTGACAGGACAGTAACCTGGAGAATGCCATTCCCTGCCGGTATTGTGCAGCTAACCCACCAACACAAAAGAAGCACCTGGCCCAGAGTAATTAGCCTGTGCCCCGTTAGCTGAATGGCTTTCAGGTAGCTCCTGATGGGCTCTAACCCCAAACCTGGGCTCCAGGGCACTGGTTTTGCTCCAGTCTAACCACTCCCTTTGCTTAGATGTGTGTCCTGTGAAAGGGTGATGCCTACAGCTTGCTTGGTTCCCAGAAGCAACAAGGCGCAGACTGCTGAAGCAACACTCTGGAGCAATGCATAGAGATGAGCAAGGAAACTGCGGCAGAGAGGGCACTGGAAATCATGCTAAAGGAATTTAAGAGCGTATTCAAATGGCTGCTCCTTAGCTCATTAGAATCAGCCAAGAAATGCGATGAAGGTTATCAGATGAGGCAGATAAAATTAGACCAGGGGGTCTGTAAAGATAGAACTTAATGGCAGACACGGAAAGAGCCTTAGCTGGTGGCATCTGAGTATGCGGAACAGATTTACAAGTCAAAATATGGTTACAAACACAAAAGTTTCACTGCTCCCTTCATTGTGCTTTAATGCAGCCAGGCCCCCGGTGTAACTATTTCCTGTGGACCTTGAAACATTAATAAATTCATTAATATTCAAGTTAGTAAGGGAAGAAAAAAAAAACACCCCAAATTTACATCCCAAATGCTTCCTACAGACCAAAGAATATTATTTTCAGCTGCTTTACACACCAAGAATTTGTCAAGTTTTTAAGCCATGCCATGAGTTTCTCAGAGGTTTGGGAAACGAAGCTAGATGTTTTTCTGATTTTCAGAAACAAAAACCTTAGTTAATGATATGCAAGTCGAAGAGGTTAATTAATTCGGACAAGTTTTTGCTAAATACATTTGAATATATAAGACAGGCCTGAATAAATCACACATATTCCCAATATTTTTGATTGCTTAAAACATCAGCTCTGGTCCCCATTAATCTGAGCAAGGAGGAGGAAAACTGAAAGGCATTACACTCACGGGCCAGTCTGTTAGACAGCCATACGTTCATCTCAAATAAAATGCAAATATTTAAGGAAAGCACTTTAGGAGAGCAGGATGAACGAGCAGGTTTTCATTAGCCAGAGGCAGGAGAAGCAACAAAGCAGCAGCTGTACGGTACTCTGGGGTTCTCCGAAGCCAGAATCCACAGAAGAGCTGGCAGCTCCCCTAATTTGTCACTAGAGTAGCATGTTCTGCTCCCAGAGCAGACTGTGCTGCTCTTGGCTTTCTGTTTGTACGAGGATCAGGACTCCTGCTGCAGGATCCACAGGACCAGTGCTGGCTGTACAGAAAGGCCTTTAGCTGAACTGCTGCCGCTAGACCTTTGTTCTGGACCCCTCTAACCTGCACAGAGACCTACAGCAGCACAGCTGGAACGGCTCAGGCGTTTCTGCAGAGGTTAGAGCTACAGCACAGACTACCTAAGACTAGTTGACACCAAGGTCATGGGTTTGCTCTCTACAACTCCCTGAAAGGAGGGGGTAGCCGGGTGGGTCGGGCTCTTCTCCCAGGGAACAGGCCATGGGACAAGAGGAAACGGCCTCAAGTTGTGCCAGGGCAGGTTTAGGATGGATATGAGGAGAAATTTCCTCATGGAAAGGGCTGTCAAGCCTTGGACTGGGCTGCCCAGGGCAGTGGTGGAGTCGCCATCCCTGGAGGGATTTAAAAGCCGGGCAGGCGTGGTGCTGAGGGACGTGGGGTAGTGGTGGGTTTGTCAGTGTTAGGTTGATGGTTGGACTCGATGATGTGAAAGGTCCCTTCCAACCTAGATCATTCTATGATTAAAAGCAATTCTCAATTGATTTAATGTTTTCCTGTTGTTTAAAATGTCGTTTAAAAAAAACGACAAACATAATGAAATTGCTCTTTTGCACAAGCAATGCTAAGTGTGATTTGTTTTATGTCCTGACACTATGAACAAACCCTCGTCCAGAAGGGCTCTAAGTTACCCAAAGCCATCAGCCAATGAAGAGAAATGCTGCTGGAACGTCTCCTGGTTTTGAAAGGATTAGACTCAGTACAAAAAACACAAAAGTGTTCAACCTATTAGACAGTACTGCCGCTTAAGCTGCTTTTCATTCTTTGAGTTCAGAGATGCAGAAATAAAGCTGCCCTCCTCTGCTTCCCCGTGAGATGACACATGCCAAATGCTGACCACATCCCATGCTGCACTTGCCCCACGGTCCGTGCCTCGGTGAGCTGTGAGCTCAGCCATCGCCTTTCCCTGCACCCACGGATTACTGACAGGTAAAACGGAAAGCAGCAACAAAACCTCTCGGCAAGTCCTGTCCAGCTCCCACGTGCCCTCCGCTCCGCCGTCCTGCACACCCTACCTGCCCAAGGCTCACTGTCACAGCTAGGCAATCGAGAACACAGTTTTGGGGAAAAAAAAAANGTGGAAAAAAAAAAAAAAAAAAAAAGATCTGCTCTGCACTTGCTTTCTGGTTTATGAGAAGTTACTTCAAAAACATACAGGCAGTTCACAAATGTTTACCACTAACGCCTGGCATAAAGCGTATATTCTATCCCAGTGGCAGGACGCCTTTCAAATAGGCTGGTTTTCACCCACAGTGAAGCAGCTCCTAATTGGCAGTATCCATACACTCGCATTTTCCAAATGTAATTAGTATCAGCTGCAATTAGACTAACCTTTAAAACCACGTAAAAAGATTTTTTTAAAATCTAACATTAGACCAATGAAGTGGCTAAAATGCTGCCCTCCCTACGCAAGGCAGAGGCATGCCCCTGAGGATGTTTTACAGAGCTTGAGAAGCAGCCACATCCAACCCAAATACATTTAAAAATCCAGCATATAACCAGCCTTAAAAAATTAGTTTTTAATAAAAATAGAGCACATTCTTAAAATATAAAGCATACAGTCTTGTGTACTAAATGATGATAAAGTCAAATTAATGCACAATATCATTCTCAAGGCAGGCAGCACACGGCATCATAATTATATAGCATATATTTAATATTCACAGAACCAAGTTTTCTTCCACAAGTGGTGCAGATATGCCAAACTCAACCTAGACCAGAATTTAAACAAGAAACAAGGGTTTAAAGCCTTCCCACCCCCACATATCCTCAGTACGAAATGTCAAGAATCTTAACGAAAAAGACCATGCGAACACTCATCAAGAGGGCAGAAGAGCTACTGAGTTTGTGCCAGTTGGCGCAAGGTTTTGCTTTTCGGTTTCCAGGCTACTTGTTACTTCACCACCCCCTCCCTAGGCACCAGCTATTCTTCCCATCGCATTTTATGAATTCCCTTTTAGTCACGGTCCTCCTTCTACCTGGGATGGAGGTGGTGGCTTGCCATTTAGGGTCATTTGCTGGGGCGGCGGGTGCCCTGTGGGCGGCACAGGTGTTGTTTTTAACTTCTTTGCATCCACTTTTGAAGGATGCTCCTCCTCTTCCTCATCTGAATCTTGCAAGCCGTACTTGGAGAAGTGTGCCACCTGTGTAATGAGAAGGGTAAATCCGTCACACCTTGGAAGAGAGGTTTCAGGCATCCATTTCTAAAAGGCCTGAGCCATGCGCTGGCAGAACTGTAAACCTCACACAGCATTGTGATGCCTCCACAATTCAACCTCAAAAATTCAGCTTCTGCACAGACCAGGGACACCTGCTGAGGGCAGGGCTTCAGCCAAAGAAGGCTCCATCAGTTTGGTGAGGACAGTTTGCACTACAGCTAAAGGACCTGAGACAGTTTACAGAAGTTTAGCAAAGTTTTTGAACGGTAAGTTCTCAGGAAATTCTAACTTCAGATTACTTCCGATATTCTTGTAAGTCACTTCACAAACAGAACAAAACCATTACCTTAAACACCCAAGATCCGGTCTCTGGGCGGTATTCCTTGAATCGAGCGCCCTGCTTCCGAGAGACAGACTCCAGTCTGCCTTCATAATTCATCTCTGCCAAGCGTTCAGGGCTTTTTATCAGGCAACGAGATGTTTTATCTGTAGGCCAGACTCCATCTAAGGTAACTTCAGCTCGTCTGTTAAAGACAGACAGAAGTGTCTGTAGTAAGAGGCTACAAGGATTTGAGGCAAAAGCTATTATGGTACACACAGAGGAGGTGAGAACTGAATGTGTGGGCTCAAAGCAGCTTTTACACCCAATTTCTGCTTCAAGAACTTGCAAGTATCAAGTAACAGTATAATGCCGCAGCCTGAACACAGACCTCGGACTTCGGTTTCTTGGTAGCTGCCTGTAAACACCGTAGATTGTCAATATTATAAAGAACATCCTCACCAGCCACTGTCCCCACACAGTACGTATTTAAAAATTACCTATTTAAACCTTCACCAATAGGTGGTTTTCTTTCATCGTCAGGGTAAACAATAACTTCTTTTCTACGGATATGTACAATGTCATCCAGATTTAAGTTAGTTAGATTTACTTCTCCTTCAAAGTAAATCGATCCATAACCTGAAAAACAAACCGAAACATCACAATTTGTCCACAAAAAAATCTCATGCCAGAGGGCCTACGTCCCTGCTACACTCCTCCTTTCCCCGCCCAGCTTTGTCGTGTCTCCAGAACAATGTACAAGTGGCTCCTCCTTCCTAGTGTGAAAAATACTGAAGAGGTGTTATCAACTATTTACAACCCATCCTTTTGCACAGAAAGCTTTTTGTTAATGCTTTTTGTTATCACTTGGCTATTCATATTGCCATCACAAACACTAAGCGCACCCTCAGCTTTCCAGCACAATCAGACAAAGTGTTTTAAAAATAGTATACATCATATGACTTTTTTAAAGCACCAGAGACACAGTTTGTGCTGAAGGCTCTTCACTAGAGCTCAGCCAGCCCAGTGCAGGTAACAACTAAGATGGAAGCAAAGATGATGAGTTTTGCATCAACGCTCCAGCAAGTTTGGATTTTACAATCTTCACGTTTAAGGAGAGCAAGTGTCTTAAAAGCTACAGGCGCTTTTGTTCTTTTTGTATTCAAGCTTCTCAAGTCATCCCTCAACACAGATTGTTAGCGCTACCAGTGTGGAAGATCCCAAGCCTTTGATGGAAGTTGCTGGCAATGGTAAGGGCCCTGTCTATAATCCCACCGAAGGCACGGAACTCCGATTCAGGTTCCATAGTTTAAGACGACTGATTCAGCTTCAAGTAACTAGAAGAGCTGCACACGCTTACCTTTGCGGCCTATGGTGAAGTCTGTCACAATACATTCATTCCTGTCATTGGTGAATCGCGCTAGCTCCTCCATGGAGGGGATGGTGTAATAGCCAGCTCGCGTGAGAACAATTCCTGCAACAGAAACATCATTGAGATCTGGGCTGACAGCAAGTTCCCAGCTTTAGCGTGTTTCATTCCATTTCTTTTGCAAGCCTGGCCAACTGAAGGTCCCAAACGAACTGAGAATCAGTGCAACAAATGCAAACAGAGAACTCAAAATCCCTGGTTTCCACAGCCTTCAGAGCAAATCTAAGACAGTTGCTATGCCAGGCTCTCCCAGCCTAGCAACCCGTCTTCATCAGAGACCAGCAGCAGATGTGCAGGTAAAAGGAAAAATGCAAACACACAGAGCAACACGTGGCAAAGACTCCCAGCTCTAATCATCTGGGGGCTCAGGCACCTGCTGACCAAGCTGCCGCATCTTTTACATTTAACAGTCTCCAACGCTTTTTCATCTATTAATTTGTCTATCAAACTTTAAAATCCACAAAGGTTTTTGCATCTACAACTTCTTGCCATTGGGGCTTCTGAAAACATTTATTTTGAACACGCCACCTGCTAGATTCATTAGATGCCACGTAGTGCCTGAAAGGATCTTTTCAACCTCTCCAGACCACTCACGAGTTTAAAAAAAAAAAACAACAACCTGAACACCCCCCCCCCACCTCGTCACCAGCTACGAAGTCTTAGCTAAGGGAAAGCTACTCAAGACCTCTCACAGTATTTTCACACGTCTCTATCTTTTTCAGTTTTACTAAACCCTGAGACCAGAATTAAGAGTACTGAAAACACACACACGATGGGCGTAGAGACACAACCACGTTCTATCATCCATTTCTTCCCTGGCAAACCCTACAATGCACTTTGCATGTTAATAACCACCAAGCATTAGTCTTCCATCTCTAAGATCTTGCTCCTGAACGATAATCAACTCTGACTATTACTGCAGAACAATTACCAACTGGGTCCTCCTCCTCCCTCTCACGCATCTCTCTACCTCAAATATAAAAATCAGGTAATGAAATTTAATTGCTCTTTGACTCAGCACAAACAATTTCTGCACTAGGTAAGAAACTGAAAAGCAAGATTTGTATTCTGTAGAACACAGGAGGGAAAGGAAAAGAGAAAAAGCCGAGGGTCTAAAGCAGCAAAAGAGAACTTTAATGAAGCATGCATGAAGTTCTGTCAGGAACTTCACATCCACTGCCTGCACGCACTCTAACCTGCAGGATGCAGATGATGCACGGTTTCAGGCTCTTCTTCACGCTCATCCTGAAGGGAATCATCATGAAACGAGGCATCTTCACTGCTGCCTTCCAGACCATTTCGCAAGGCCACCCGCATATTCAGAGCCACAATGGTGTCATCCACGCTGTTCTGGTGTTTGTGCACTGCATTCTCTGGGGTCTGTGGGATGGGCTTGGCAATGGGGTTAGTGTAAAACCGAGTCACTTCGTGCTGATCATCCTCCTCCTCCCGTTCACCATCTTGTCTGTGGTTTTCATCGGGAGGTACCGACAAAAAGAACCTGAAGAAATGAAAAATAAAGTTGAATTATTTAGTTCTAAGGGACTTACGTCAACATTAAAATTGTGGTGTCTTTTCATACAAAAGGCAAACAGGACCACCAGGTGAACTGCAGCGTCAGCAGACTGAGAGAAGCCATCGTTCCCCTTCACTCTGCCCTTGTCAGACCACCTCTGCCATTCTGCATCTCATCTGGGGCTCCCACTACAAGAAAGAGACTGCTAAGACCAGGAGAGGCGTACCACGAGGGTTGGCAACTAAAACACATCCCTGTGAGGAGAGCTTAAGGAAATGGATCACTTAGCCTGGAAAAAAGGCTTGCGGGGGGTGCAACAGCAGCCTTCCAATGCCGAAGACAGAAGTCAGGCTCTTCATAGGTGCATGTGGCAACAGGATGAGAAACACTGGTCAAATTAGACAGGGAAATCAATGAGGACAGTCAAGCACTGGAATCGGGACCAAGAGAGGTTGGGGAATCTCTATCCACAGGTTTAAGAGACCCATCTAGACAAATTCAGCTATAACCAGGTCTGAATTCAGCACTGAGGCTGCCTGAGGAACAGAGACTTCCCAAGGTTGCTTCCAACTGAACGATTCAATGATTTGTGAACCAGGCTGTAACAGACTTTTGTGCCCAAAATACACACTGTTTTAGAAGAACGGCATGATTAAGTCTTCCAGGCAGCACCATCAACTCAAACTTGAGAACACTGTTGTGAGTGTCACTCCAAAACACCAGCTTTGGAGAGCTGCCTGTTGTACTGGGCTACTGGCAACAAGGCTAACGAACACCTCTGCCCCATTATGAGCTGCCCAGGTCAGCACTTGGGTGATCAGAAACAAGGTTCCCCACCCCCCTAATCAACTCTTACTTCTAATAGCTTTAAATAAAATCAAGAAGTTGAGCTGGTCAGGAATTTTTCCAGACTCTGATTTAAAAAAAAAGTAATAATGTTCATCTGAAATATGAGCACAGATTTTTAGAGGAAGTAGGTATTCAGGCGTCTGGGGGGAAGAGACAGCCTTAGAGAGTCCCCATTTTAATATGTAGAAAAAACATTATTATTATAAGACATTTGGATCAGAGGAGCTTCTCTGCAATCCCCACATTGCTGAGGAGGCCTAGGCAGAAGGAGAGGGTCGTCGTCTTCTCACCTCAGGGTCAGGTTTATCACTTCCCTCAAGAAATGGCCTAGTTTCTCACTACAGGGAATGACGAGAGACATATCCAGAGAGTAAGTCATTCCCGTTGGACCTCCTGATTTTGGATGGAAGGAATTGGTATGTGACCACACAGGAAGAACATACGGCTACTTTATGAGGAAACGAATCTCAACAGGTCAACCCGCTTCCAATGAACAGCTAAGAGGACAGCCCTGAAAATAACTACCTACTCTATTAATAATTTAGAGACAGGCATAACCAGTTTGCATTTCTCATAAGTATAAACACCTTCAGGATGAATCAACATACCGATCTCCATTCTCTGGATACTCTGATGGAGAAGCCAGGTCTTCGTTTTCACGATTAACAGGTGAGAACAGATTGCTACTGTTAAGATTCTTCAAAACCAACTTCTTGATGCTCTTCCTAAAAATAAAAAAAAAAGCCAACACCAAAGAGAAATTTGGTTATATGCACTGAATAAAAATATGCAATTACACTCAAAAAAGCCTAAGTATCCTTTTGTTCTGATCTTTTGTTCATTTGGTGCTTTTCAATAAAACATTGAGTAATTCCATGCTCTGCTCTCTCCCTGGAAAGTGAAGAGATGGTTCAGGCTAAATTAAAGACAAACCACGTTCACAAAGGTTACAAAAGCCTTTTTAAAAGCCTGTGCTTAGACAGACTTTCAATGACTGATGCGTCTTTCTCCGAAGTTTTTTTGTTGTTTAACTAAACTCCAAAGCTTTCCAACCCCCTTTTCACTATGATTGCCACTGATGCTTTTGAAGACTGAACCCTAAAGCTTCAGCAGGGCAGAGCCACAGGCACCATTATTAATTTCTGACAGGAAAATCTGTGTACTTGAAATAGAACCAGCGCCAGGCTATGAAAGTGTCAAGAGATCTGCCTTCATTCTGACTGCATGTGCAACCCTAATGACGCTTGTATTTAAGAAGCAGGAGGTATTACACTGTACAAGCTTTCCTTGTCATAATTCCTTACAGACTTTACAGGATTTTTGCTCCAATCATGGGATGACCTCATTTTACAGCTTATTTGGCCTTAACAGTTTAAGCTGAACATTATCTCCTCTCCAGAAAATAGCTCTCTTCAGGTTTTACAGAAAACTTGTTATTGCTATTCATATTTGAACCAGGTCACAAAACAGCCATGGAATTTAGGATGCTATATAGGAGTTTATTTATTCTGATCAGATGATTCTCCCTCCAACACACGCAAGATAAAAACTAACTTTGGCATGAATGCACCATTGGATAGGGATGGCTCGTCATCATCAAGACCATCAAAGAGATGGGATTTCGCAGAGCCAGCTGACTGCAAAGCTTTCGGCCGCACTCTGGTCGCTGGACGCGGAGTCAGTTTGTAGTGGGTGGGTGTCGTTAAGGCCTTCTGAGCTGCTGGGTTAGTTGGTTTCAGCCTCTGAAACGAGAAGATGTAGAAGTGGAATTTTCGTATTGCGTACCGTAAGCCACTGCACCGGTATGAGAATACACACGGCAACTTATTTTGCTGCTCACCGCATACTTAAGTGAAGACAGTGAGCAGAAAACAAATTAATTTCAAATCTTACCCAGAAAGCGAGTTTAATGTTTATGTGCACTCACCTCTTCTTTCTTCTTTGGGTCTGACATGGGGTTTCTGAAGAGCGGAGAATCTCCAAAGGGTGAGTAAGTCAAACTATTGAGATGCTGCTGCAGGACAGCTTGCTGGGCAGCTGATGCATTTGGGTCTGTCAGAGCTATAAGAACAGCACCATTTTTTAGTTTTACTAGTTTTACTAACAGAACCAAGGTAGGTGGAAAAGACACCCTTCCAACCACAGGATCTCCTCCTAGGAACTCAAATTTCTATATGAACTTCAGCATTCCTTTCCCCTGCTCTTCAGTCACCATTTCTGCAGCAGTTTTAAGGAAGAAATCAGATTCTATTCCTTCATTAGAATTTGCAACCCCATTCAGTAAGTTTTTATCAGTGAAAAGCTGAGGGCACGGAGAGCTACACATCAGCAGAATGAGCCTGGCCTGCCAAAACCTTTAACCTACAGGTCTACAGTCCTCTCTAAAACAAACGCCTCTTAATTTTGTCTCTCCATCTTCTAGCATCTAATTTTCATTGCCATTACAATACTATAAGCCTGTCTTCCCACACAGTGTCACATGCTCTGTGCGTGTCCCCTGCCCCAAGTTTAAAATCATTTTCCTGAAGTCACAGCCTCAGGGGGCTAGAGCATCAGGTCTGTACACCAGTCATTTAAAGTGTTTAAACAGAGTGAACACTGCTGGAAGTGGCAGACATTTTATCTTACAAAATGATAGCACAAGTGCCTGAATCTAAAGACCATTACTTCACCAATGGCACAGCATACTCGCTAGTTAAGTCCCTTGCTATCCTTTCCTACCTTGAATTACTGAAGAAGCTAACACTACATTTCCCTTACTTTTTTTTTTTTAAGCATCTAATGTTGCTGCCCCAAATTCAATGATGGGAAGTATGTTAGTAATCTTGAAGACAAAGCTTTAAAATAGCTGCAATTATTATTAATGTTAAGCAACTTTGAATTACTTAAAATATACATATATATATAATTAGCACCAAAAAATGTTATTAACATGGTTTCCACTGCTACCGAGACCAGAAGTGGCCTCAAGTAGAAGCTCAAACATTTTTTTCCCCTCCAAAGCACGGGGGTGGCTGTGCTCCTATGTTTAGGCACGTCTGAAACAAGGGAGGAAGCAGCAATTAAACTTGGGTTAAAGTACACTCACCTACAGCAGGCTGCGGGGCTCCAAAGCCCAGAGTAGCTGTTGACGTATTGAATCCTGGTGCTCCAAACGCTCCCGTTCCTAGTGTTCCACCAAGTTTAGGCTGGGTGTTTCCAAATAAAGATGTCTGTCCTGCCCCGAGAGCTGTGACATGAGAGATGACTGTCATTTACTACAAGACGGTGACAAGCTTACAAGCCAATTTATCCCACAACAAAGAATCGATTCTTTATTAAACTGCAAGAAACACTCAACATGTCCATGAATGCTACAGACACTCAAGACTCATGTGATCGGACCAGAGGCTTCCAACACAGACCCTCCAGGTTTTCTGAGCCATTAGCCACCACTGTTTCTAAAGCGTTACTTAGCACCATGTCAGCAAGCTCTGCTTGGTTCTGATTTGAGACTGAGATTCACGGCTTCAAGCTAAAACATCTACAGCCTTTACTACATTAGAGTTAGCAAGTGATACCAAGGCTATATATTATCACTGAAGTTCGAGGACTATGCTTAGGCTGACACGAAATAAGCTGGTGAACTGCTTACCCGTTCCAAACCCTGTTCCAAGTCCAGTTCCCAGAGTCCCAGTTGCTGGCTTATTTCCGAACAAACTATTTCCGGCAGTGTTGGCACCAAAACCTTCAGAAACAGAAGCAGTTGTTGATTAATCTAGCACTGTTAGAGATGAAAATAAAAACGTATACTCAAATAAATAAGCATGACCAGCTCAAAGGCAGCACTGCCACGCTTGGTTAAAAACATATTTAAGTTATGAACACAATACTGAAAACATCAGTACAGAAAAATACTGTTTTGCCTTCTTAGGCTTTTTAATTTGTTACAAACTTCAAAGTTTTACTGAAAGCCGGAACAGATATCATGATGCTGTACCTGGCAACAGAATAAAATGTATTAAGTTTCTTCAACTGCCGGAAGGAACAAATCCCATTTTATACTGTTTATACCACACACACACTTCTCTGATTCTCACCGACAAAGCAGGTAACAACTCAGTTTCGCACAAGCACCCAGTTGAAAGACACATCTCTAATTGCAAGTAAGTACAATCCAAATCTAACATTAGACAGATTAGCTCTTAAACTGAAGACTGTAAGACCAACCTACGGTTGGTTAGAATGCAAAGACAGCGTTAAACTAGGAAATTGCAGTCATGGACCAACATCACAAACACCTTCGAACCAAACTCCATTTTTCCTATAAACTGTACCGCTGCAAGTAATGCAGGACAATTAAAACTGCACACTACAGTCAGTATTGTTCACCACCAAATAGTGTCAACACACTAATGTGGCTATGAAGATATCACAGACCAGTGGAACAAGGAACTTGGAAGCAACTTTCACAAATATCGTGACAAGAGTTTGCCTGAGGCTGGACAGCACAATGAAACTGTGCTTGCTGAGATGCTGCCCTGGCAGTCTATGACCTCAACAAGTTCCTCCCTCCGTCTTATTCTGGCAGCCTGGTATGGCAGGCTAAGTGCATTTTAGCCTTTCTTGCCAATACCATTAAAAAAACCCCACCAAAACACAAAAAGATGTCAGAATCTAAACCCACTCCTACTCACTTTTAGGAATACAGTTTTGTTGCTCTCAGAGCCAAGAAAAAAAAAACCAAAACAGCTTTAACACAAGTGCCATGAAGGAAGACTGCAATTCACTATCACTACGCATTTCTCCTGCTTGATCACACGCTCATTCGACAGCAATTCTCTAACATCCGTGTCAGAGGCCAACGCTAACACAAGACCCAGTTCTTCAGGACTTCGATCCTTCACACCATGGAAGACAACAACAGCTACCAGCTAAACTGGAACCAACTGTTTCATTTTACCCTCACTCCAGCACAAGATCTCCTTATCCTGCCATCAAGCTACAGATATTGCTGGTTTTACCCCATTTCCTTCAGCACTCCTTTGCAACCACAGCACATTTACAGCCTCTTAACAAACCTCTACGGGGTATGAGTTCCTTGATTTCAAGAGTTTTCAATTACACAGGTTCCACCCTCTCTGAAGCCCTCAGTTAAGTAAAAGTACCGCTCCTCAATATCTACCTTCTGGAGTCAGGGAGCAGCACCAAAAAGAAAGGTGTAAAACAGCAGCCAAGGGGTTTCCCTGCAGCAACATGCGTCAGAAGCATGGCTTACCTGAGAATTTTAACATTCACAATCATTTAGCATGCGATACTCAGCAGCCAGGTGTGTGGTATATGCAGTATAATTTTAAGTGATCGAAATCCCACTTTTTTTATATGTACCAAAATTGGAAGTGTTTGTATTGGTTCCTAAAGTCAGGGTTGGTTTGTTACCAAAGAGCCCGCCGCCAGTGGTTGTACCAAACGAGGGAGCACTGGTCGTGGTGGCTCCAAATCCAGCAGGCTTGTTACCAAACAGGGTCTGAAAGAAAGAAAACATCAATTTGGAAACCTGACAGATGGATATTAAAAGAATTACATTACTGTTTCACTGTAGGCAAGAAAGCAGAACTAAAGCCAGGCACAACACAACTTAGACCACACAACCCAGATTCCTGACAGCGGTGTGTTATTTGCAAGCCACATGCACTAGTACATGGCAAGCACCTTCTGCAAACATGTAGTCTCACTCCATTGAAGCCAAAATGACCAAATACCAAGAATTAAGTTCATTTCCAGTTAAGTCATCATCACAATTTAAACGCCTGTATTTCTGACACTACGCTGAGGCATCCCTAGCAATATGTAGGCAGTGAGAGGCTCAGTCTCTTGTTGTCTTTCATCACTCACGGAATCTTCAGAGTTGGAAGGGACCTCTAGAGATCATCGAGTCCAACTCCCCTGCTAAAGCCGGACTGCCGAGAGCACATCACTCAGGGCTGCATCCAGGCGGGCCTTGAAAGTCTCCAGAGAAGGGGACTCCACACCCTCCCTGGGCAGCCTCTTCCAGTGCTCTGGCACCCTCACCGTAAAGAAGTTTTTCCTCATATTCCATCGGAACTTCCTCTGTTCCAGCTTGTGCCCGTTACCCCTCGTCCTGTTCCTGGGAACCACTGAAAAGAGCCTGGCTCCATCCTCCTTCAACCCACCCTTTAGATACTTGTCAACATTCATAAGGTCTCCCCTCAGCCTTCTCTTCTCCAGGCTAAAGAGTCCCAGCTCTCTCAGCCTTTCCTCCTAAGGGAGATAGACTCAAGACATTACTTGCTAAAAAAGTTATTTCTGCAACACTAGTTCTAGCGCACATGCTTATACTAAATCCTTTACATAAGACCACACTACTTTCGTGTCTTAGGCATCTTAACGCTTAAGATAATGCTACTTCCATGGAGGTCAACATCCAGGAACAGGCCTCTAAGCCATGTGGGTTTATTTTCCTTTTTTCTTTTCTTTTTTTTTTTTTAAAGTTTTTATTATTAAGGTACAGACATACCGAACCGCCAACACCAAATCCTGTGTTAGCTTGTCCAAAAAGACCAGTTCCGGTTCCAAATCCAGTACCAGCATTTGTATTGGCAGCTGTTCCAAAAAGGCCTCCGGGCTGCGAGGGCTGGGTTACCCCAAAGAGACCCTACGAACAGGAACTCAGTTAAGGTAACGCTGCAACGCTTTCCCACCTCTAGCACTGACGGTAACAGAACTAACGCACAAAGTCAGTTAATAAAATGATACTACAACGTTACCCATTTTGCTGGGGGAAGAAGATGGGTGAAAAGTATTTCAGAAGCTTTAGCCATTCTCTCGGAAATTAGTTACAAAAAGGAAATTTAAAAAAAATATCAAAGAATTTATGCTTCAAGCTTAAAAGGATATTGGAATTTCCTCACCACTTTGAGCGAGGGAGATGGAAAAGAAAGATTTCCCAGCGTCTTCTGGGAGAAGTCACAACATATTCAGGAAGAATATAGTACATTTGGAGCCAAAGCCCCTAGTTATGCAACAAGTTACAGCTCTGGAGCACCCTTCTGTCATAAGAGCCCATGAATGCTGCTCATTAGTCACCAGAAAGTACAGAATTGTTAATGAATTCCCACAGAATGTTAATAATGGAATTACATGATCTGTATGAAAATGATCGGAAATACTTGAATTGATAGAGAGCAGACCGCTTAAAGAAGGGAATGGGAAAAGTTATTTGTTAAAAGCTGTATTGCTGTCCAATTATCACAAATGGAAAATTCTGACTGGCAAGAAGTCGCTAGCTCAGACAGCAGCATTCAAAGCTTTGCATCCCAGTTTTATGAAGCTGTACTGCAATCTGAGGAAGATCTAAATCACGGTATCACAGCTATATTGTAGCTAAATCATTACATCATGGCTATACCACAACTTACAGCTATAAGGGTTCAAACAATTCAGCTTACCATTGTGCTGGTGTTCGGCTGCCCTAGAGTGCTGTTATTCCCAAAAAAGCCAGTGTTCTGCGTCGTTGTGGCTTGACCAAACGGTTTGTTAAACAGACTGGTAGTTTGAGATTGCTGACCAAAAAGCCCCCCTGTTGTGCCTGTTCCAAAGCCAGTTGTACCTACAATATATAAACAAGTTGGTTAAAAAACCCTCAAGTATTTATTCAAGCCCACTACATCTCCACACTCAGCACATTCAAAGAGGTAAAAAAGGTGCTTCAATTCGATGGAACAGGAAAACACCCAGCGTCATCAATACAGCACAGCACCTGCGGTCAGATAGAAGTGGTTTGTGTTAGATATTTCATCGGGTTCTTCTTGTCCCACAGCCAGTGTCAGTGCAACACCCAGGAACTACCAGCACCTTTACCTCACAGACAGATCTGACCAAAAAGACACCAGCTTTGACATGGGCAGTTTGTTCTCCACCATACAAAAAAAACTGTACCATGAGTGCCCGGGAAGAGCTCACTGGGCCAGTGGTGGGCAGCCAGCACCCTGCGCAGTGCTTCTGTTCTATAACCCACACAACTACAGAAACTTCTACCCAAACTTCAAACACTTCCTCCCTTTTTCTCCCCAAAGGAAAAGGACAGAGACAATTCTAACCCAAGACAGCACAGCCTTTCTTACAGCAGATCATCGTTTCTGTTGCTACAGACCGTAGGATTTTGATCCTCTGTTTACAGTCTGATTCCACAAATACAATTAGGCTTGCAGCAGAAGCTACTAAAAATAGAATTTGTTTGAACTTTTCAGCGCTATTTGTTTTACATCAAGTTCAAAAAGGTCATTAACTGGTTAGCAGAACTGAACTGCAACTACCAGACATGCAAACACATAAATAAACCAGTTACTTCATACCTGGCTTTTATTTTTTGACCAAGGATGACAAAATGGACAGCACAACATAGAACAAGTCCACATCCCAACCCTGACCCACTGTGGGGAAAAGCTCCTGGCAAAGTCTAGTTAGGCTGCTATAAATTAACTTGTCCATTTCCAGGGAATTCATGTTCACTCATTAGCAGAAGAATCTTGACTTCGTCATTAACCAACTGACACCATCACTCTACTGATCGTTAGCAATACCCTGGTGGATTTACTTCAAACTGTTTTACTGGCCCATGTGAACGAGCTGACTTGCCAGATGCTCTAACGAACTGTTTTCTAGCAAAACTCCGGGGATGCAGAAGTTTGCAATCCCAGAAGAGTAAGTAAATGGAGATTTCTATGGCAAAGAACCTGATTATTGAATGTTGGTAATTCAACTAGCAGAATTCTGAGCTCACACCAGTATTGCCTCAGTTTTTTAATTACAGAATTTAAATAGCTTCACAGAATATTTGCATATCCTGTCACAGAAATGACAGGGGACAGGCAGTACTTACTGGTTCCAAAAGCTGTTTTATTCTGTCCATATGAAAAGCCTGTGTTAGTAGTAGAAGAGCCGAACAGTCCTGTGGCTGTACTTGATGTAGCCGTAGAAGACCCAAACAAGCCCGCCGCTGCTCCTGCTCCCACGGGATTTGAGGGCCCTTTCCTATTTGCCTGGTAGTCTTCTAAACGGAGCTCCTAGTAAAGGAAAGAAAATACAGTTCTCTTTACATGTTACTTTTACACCAGCTAAGGTCAGAACATCGTCGTTAGCATGCTTACACAGCATTCAAACCCACTCCAGGATGAAGATACTATGAAAAGCTGTAACACCTACATTTTTAAAAGAGGACACCATAAATAAGACCTAAACTCAGATGTACCTCTGCAGTTTGTATTTGGGCTTCAATTTCAATTCCCAGAGCTTTTTCATATCTTTTGAGTAGGAGACTTGTTTTGAAGTATCAAACAAGTCAACTTGAACAGAAAGGCTTCAGGGTTAAACCCTTGGGAACACTAGTTTATATTAAACAACCGTGAGTTTTGTCTGAGATTCTGCCAGTATCTCAGCAGCGTAGGACTGCTCCCAACAGGATCTCTCCCCCTTCTGGTATACGGCGAGATGGAATTTCAGCTCTTCAGAAATTGCAGTGTTAAGCATTTAAAAACACACACAATTCATACAGCGATACATTAAATGTTTTACTCAATGATACCACTCTTCTGTGAGTGATGCAGATATTGAAGGCTGGACCCATATTACTAAGAATAGAAGATACTTATTACAGTCAAAAAACCCTCTACTAAACCGACGCTAATGAACAGCCAAACAAGATGAGCATGTTTGAACACTCATCAACTGACCTCGAGAGATTTGCTTTCATATTCTTTCATAGCTGTGATGCATTGGTGCTTGGTATTGATGTTAGTGCTGACTCCAGATTTTACCATAGTATCTGTACCGGTCGGTGGCTGCAAGAGAAGAGGTTAAGACATCAAGTTTTAAATCCAGATAGAATTCCGTTAATACTGTTAGTACTCTCTCAGCAGATGCTGTTAAAAACCTAAATCTAGCGCAGGACCTGAAGCAGTGTGTCACTGTTATTGGTACAGCTGTGGCCTCACCCACTGATAAGGCACGTTCAGTAGCAATCAATAGTGGAATTTACCCTGGTAATACCCAAAACAACACAGTACAACTCATTTTTCAGTTTCACTTTAAAAGTAGTTTACCTAGACTTGTGATACAAACCCTCTAGCTATGCATGGATTTCGTTATCCCCCAGTTTTTTAATGGGACTATGAAAGTAAACATCAACGGCGCTCAGTCTACCCAAGTTATCCTCACAGTTCTGTCTAGGTCCCAAAAAAACAAAGCCTCAGCCTGTTAAATCAGCTCAGTCTAGAAATTAAGAGGGCTGAGATTTGCATAAACAAGAATTAGGGAAAACGAATGCCTCTTTCCAGCAGGTATCAGTTACCCTAGTTCCACGATGGCTCCCTTTCCGAGCCACCTGCCATTTTCAACTGCCACAGAACCTTCAAGACGTTATTCAACCCCTTCTTAAAGGGAACTCACCCAGAAAACCCGGGGATCGGTCTTCACATTTGAGTTCACATTTCCAAAGCCACGCTGACTTATAAGAGAACTGTTTACTTTGACCCATTCCA
Source organism: Dromas ardeola (assembly GCA_013398915.1). Taxonomy (NCBI): domain Eukaryota; kingdom Metazoa; phylum Chordata; class Aves; order Charadriiformes; family Dromadidae; genus Dromas; species Dromas ardeola. The sequence goes on from VYZM01013535.1 coordinate 39,205, forward strand.
AGATGTCTAACTCTTATCACCGTTAGCATTTAGTGTTGATCACCTTGAATTCTGTGGCACTTCCCACCTTCCTGAGAAGGCTCCATTCTAAGAGCAAGCCTAGACATGGCATTACTCCACAGTGTTTGAGAAGTTTGTCAAATTCAGAATAAAAAACCAGTCTAGTTCTTCGGAGTTATTTATACATCTCATTTCCACTGCTACAGTTCCACTAAAGGGGATGTTTTCAAACCATTTCAGAACACTGCATGCTTTGCATACTCATTAACTGCTCATTTTTAAATTTCAGCTCAGGGACTAAGACAGAAACTGCAAAATGTAATGCTTCCCCCAGTAAACAGGCTTGATTAAGAAAGAAAACCAGAACTTACATTAAACTTAATAGTCGTGCCAGTTGGAGCGGCAGTAAAACTAGTTGGGCCAAAAAGAGAGCCAGATGTACTTCCAAAAGGATTGGAAGTAGTGTTAGTGGTTCCAAAGAGACCTCCGCTGCTGGTACTAGTTCCAAAGTCTTAAAGAAAAAAGTAAAAAGATCAGTACTAAAACAAACCTTGATTTTAAAACTTAAACCCAAATATTTTATTCAAATTCCAAAATAGTTTGGAAATGGAAGAAACCGCTAGGAAAAAAAAAGGAACAGCAAAGCTGGAAAGCGATAGTCCGCTAACCCAATATTCTGCTAATGCGATATTCTGCTGTAGAAGACTGCCCCTAACTCACCACCCCAGGCAACACTGGAACCACAGCAGCCACTTTCACTCTACTGACCGTGCTAAGAAAATTATGCGCGTAAAAGGAATCAGTGAGGTTTCGTTTCTCTTCTTAGAAGGGGCTGCAAGCAGTTGCTTCTGCTTTGGGGAACTACAGTAGAGTTTAAGATGCATTCAAGCATTCTAGTGCCAGAAGCAAAACCAACCACAACTGCTCTACAACAGCAGGAAAAAAAGCTAAAATCAAGCAGTGCCAAAAGATATTTAAAAATAGAAAATGCCAGTCAACCACTTTTTTCAACTGATTTTAAAACTCACGGCTAGAGTCGCAGCTACAGACTTTGTAGCATGTCAGGCTCACTCTTGGCTACTGCGGACCCCAATAACGTCACTATAAACCATCAAAGCCCCACAGGAACACTTGTACCAGATCCACATGTACACCCAGTGTTCTGGGCTCCTCAAGCAAAGAAAATAAGCAGATATAAAATAAGAGAGATGGAGCAGTTTTACTCACTTCCAAACCCAGCTGGCTTATTCTGCGCAAAGGCATTATTCTGGGACGAGAAGAGGCCTCCACCAGTGCTGGTAGTCCCAAACAGGCTATTTGATGTCCCAGTCGAGGTTCCAAACCCAAAGCCAGTGCTTGTGGAGGAGGTGGCTGGCTGATTAAATGTAGTCGAACCAAACAATCCTCCTGAAGACAGAAACAGACTATTAATCATTTGCAATCATCAAGCGCTTGGGGTTTTGAGGGGATTTTTGTCATTGTCGTTGGTTTTGTTGTTTTCTTTTTCCTCCTCCCCCCCTCCTTTTTTTTTTTTATTTTAAACACATCCTTCTTTCAGGATTGCATTCCACCACAACCATAACACAGCAATACCTGGTTTTGTCTGTGTACTCCCAAAGAGGCCTCCAGTATTATTGTTTGACCCAAAGGCTGACGTTCCAAACGCTCCTCCACTTGTAGTACCAAAGCCAGCATCTGAAAATCAGCATTATTATCAGAAACCCTATTCTAACAAGCTCACTAGAAACTAAACGCTGTCGCTGCCCTTTTAACTTTCCAAAAGAAGTTTGTGCATGACTACCTATACATCGGTGTCTGGGATATGTGAAGTGGCATTATTAATACTTGCACAGAGCTCTTGAAGCAAAAGGCTACAATATTTGAGTTAGACACTTCTACCGAATGTAAAGACCCTCCTCTGCAAGGCCTCCGCTGCTTTTTATAGTACCTGGAAGTTGCTCTTCTCATACCTTGGTTTAGGAGCAATACAAACAAAATTACTGTGTTTTCTTCCTAAGAAATAGAGCGTGTACACCAGTTTATAGCCTGCTTAAATGGCTAAAAACTCACTCACTGTCTTATTTACAACGCTTGTCTCCAGAAGACACTCTTCAAATTACCTGCTTTTTCCTTCCAAGTCTTCACAACATATTCTAGTTCCGATTGAAAGAATCCCCCCCGACCCCATCCACCGGCAACACAGCCTTCATCTAAGCATGTGAGTTTCCACTCCTTTTTAAAAAAGGAAGTTTTAACAACTGTATGTGTAATTCTGGTATCTACCAAAATTAAAAGCTTGGGTCCCAAATCACAAGTCTGGTTCCCATCCCTGCAGAGTGATCAGGACAGCCCAGCAGCACCCCAGTTCCATCACACACAAAGAACCACCCCCTCTGCCTGATCCTCCAGCTGCACCTCCAGGAAGAAACACCTTCAGTACTGAAAAGTCAGTTTACACGTATTACTTACTTTGTCCAAAAGTTGAAGTTGTCCCAAAGCCAGTGCTGCCTCCAAACGGAGTTCCAAAGGATTTGTTAAACATTTTCAAGATGTATCAGGTTTCTTCCCCCCTAAACCTGGAAAGAAGAATTCAGCTTTTATTTAAAGCTTATCTTTAGAACTCAATTTTTCATCTTCCTCACTCTTGATGTAAGCAATCTAATTTGAGTAATTAACAAAACGCATGACAGCATGTTTATGTCACACCAAGCAATTTAAAACAGTCAGAATCCCAAAAAGGACACGAACACTAATACTTCCGTGACATCACAAGTAAGCCACCTTCCACCCTTAATCATGGCTAGATTTTCTGTATATCTTACAGACTGAAAAAACGAATAAATGAAACTACTCCCCTGACCCATGTGTCCTCAACAAACCCCTCTAGAGTATCTAACACTAACAGCACTTCTCACAGCTGTTTCTACTACATCTGACCCACATAAAGCAACACAAAGTCATTTTTGCTCAGCCTTATCAATGCCTGAAAGTCCACCCCACCGAACGCTGCTCTAGGAACACGCGCAGGGGCCTGCACCGTGCTATGGCCATTTCTGCCACACTCCCAGGATTTTCCACAACTGATTTTCCGTTAAATCTTATTTGCCAACTACCTCAAACAAAATACAAAGTGGAAATGCACTGCACAAGAATTACGGGAATACACCTCCCATCTGCTTCCCATTTATTGCTCACGGGGTGCACCGAGATTTTCTTAACTTTCTAAAAGTTGTCGGTTTTAAATCATTGTTCAGTGAAGTTTTACCCCATTTAGGCAGAGGCCCAATTTACCTTTACAACACTCACCATTTTATTTACAGATACATTTAGTAATGCTACCTCACTCCGATCTCTTCTCCAAGCGCAAACACATTATAGCTTTTTTTCAACAAACCCAACCAAGCTAAAATAAAATCACGACAGCTCCTTAGCCATACTCCAGCCAGAGAAACGTGTAGTCTTTTTCTGTATTGGGGCTAACAGGTGTTAGCTCCCCCATCAAAAATGCCACTATTATCCAGAAAAAAATTAACTGTTGGCAGTATTAGCTAAGCCACAGCAGTGCAGAACTAGTAAGTTTAGAAAACTTAAGACATGGCACATACCAAGAATATTTACAAAGCACTACTTACTATCACAGTAGGATAACACCATTTTATATAATGACACACTAACATTTAGCCTTCCGGCCTTTTTAAACTCTGTTTATGTTTCCCAGGAGGCTCAGCATCCAGGATAGCAATAAACTCCTATCAAGCATTCTCCATTTGGTCACCAACAATTTCAGTTAAACTCAAAACCCACACCCTCACCTCTGCCCAGGTTTGACAGCTTCCCTGTAGCTCCCGAATTCCAGCCCTTTTATATCCTCCCAACCAAAAGGAAGCACGCACCCCACAGCACTCAGGGTACGGCCCAGCACTTCAGGGTGAAGTCACTAAATCTATCTGTCCATCCATGAAACCAGAAGGGTTTGTTTTCCCAAAAACTCATACCACCTTCTGGGAATAGCCAAATCTAAATTTTGAGCAGCCGTAGCTACCCACCACACCTCTGCAGCCATCCCAGCGCTACTAAAACACTCAAGTGCAAATCAGTATCCGACATTGACATTAAAGAGTAACTAAACAGATGTTTCGGGTAATCTTCAACTATTCAAACCAGCAGCACATCACAATTTTGTGGTGTTAAAGAGTCTTCCCACTCACACATGCAAGTCCTTACGGACCTCCTTACGCACACTGAGAGTTCCTTTAAATACAATGGCTCTGGTATAAGAAAGAAAAAGCTGATCCAACAAACTATCAGAGCACCCTAAGCCTTGAGCTGCCTCCTGGCAGAAAGCACTGCCAGCCACCCAACAGGCTCCTCCTGTGGGGTGCAGGGTAACACTGCATCCCACAACACATCCCCCTCCCAATCCCTCTCCTCCCAAGGGCCTGCTCCCAAACCCCCGCACCACCTCCAACTCCTCCACAAGCACCTCACCTTTGCGGTGCCAAGGCCGCCTTTTGTTTTCCAGCAGAACCTGGCCTTAGATAGCAGGACAAACCACAGAGCCACCTCTTGCTTGCTTCCTCAAAAACCAGCCTTTGTTGGATTTCGTGCCACAGCACGACTGTACGTGGCCTCCAAGAACATCCATCACCCACACCCACCACCCAATACTCCATGATTTGTTCTCCCTTACACTACATCACTTACCAGGATGCTTTAAAAAATCCTCTCTTTTTTTTTCTTTTAACATTCGTAAGACAAATCTTATCCTGACGCCCGATGCGAGCACACTCCTTGAACGCTACGCACCCACTTCAGCTCCATTCTCTATTTCTATGGGCTGTTTTCACTCATTTCATTTTGCCCCGAGCAAGTCTCAGTGAAGGCCAGATACAAGGGGGCCATGCAGTTTTCACTTGCTGAGCAATCTTGTTAATCTCAACCTTACTTGCAATTCACAAAACCCCTCCTTGTTCACTGTTCCCCTTGTTTATGCCACTGCTTTTTCAACATCAGTATACCAAGACTTGTTAAATGCCAAATTCTATTTCAGAAGAAATCCGATGCATAATTTTCTAACACACAAATTATTGAAAGATTTCACCCTCCCACAAGGTTTGAAGGTTCATGTTCCTTGGACACCCCCCCCCACCCCTTACCCACTGACCCTCAGCAGCTCAGGTTCAGCCAAAGCAGAACTCGGGCTTTACGCGGTCACCGATGCTGTGGATGCATCGGAGCCCCTTAAACCCAGGCCACTAGTGGGGGGACACCACACGCAGACAACGGGCTCACAACTATACATGTCAAATGTTGTGTTAATCAAACGTGCTGTCCCATGAAAACACACTCAGAACCCCTGACTGCAGAACACCAGCAGCAACCAAAAATTTAAGAACTGGAGCAGAATTAATAAAAGTTGGGGTTTTTTTATACAACAGTGCTCTCCCACTTGCCAGACACCATCCGCCACTGAGGGGGAGCAACCCCATCCCCCCTGAAGAGCTCCAATTACTATTTTACAGTAGCATCACACAAACCTCCAGCCACATCCAAAGAAACGCAATTAATCCGTTAACAAAACTTCAAATAACT
>VYZM01013535.1:46838-70375 GCA_013398915.1 Dromas ardeola
CTCTATGACACAGTGTGTGGTGTGTCCCTGCAGCTGAGCCCCCCCTCGAGGGTGCCCTGTGTCCCTTCCCAGCCCAGGTCTTGCTCTTCGGGTAGCTCTGACAGCCCTGCCCTGCCTTTCAGGGGCGTCCCCTCGGGGCTGGGGACTCTGGGGGGACATCCCTGGGACGCCAGCCTGGGCTGGCGGGGGGATCGCGCTCCCCCTGCTCCTTGGCCCGGCGTGCTGCAGTCCTGGCCCCAAAGTGCCCCAGCAGAACCAGGGTAGAGCTGCCCTTTTGCTTTGCTTTCATCCTGCAAATAAATTCCCCTCCTGCAGCGGCCCGTAAAGCAGCGGTGCACCCCAGGCGAGGGGGCTGAGCTGCATTTTCCATAGTCTTTTTGCTGCTGAGGTGCCACAGTGCTGGCGGGGACCGTCCCTGCGCTGAGGGGGGGCTTATGGTGCTGGAGGAGGAGGGGGGGGTGGCCCTGCCACCCTGGGGCAGCTGCCCAGGCTGCTGCCCTCACTGGTAACTGGCTTCTGCGGGATTGTCTGTCAATCGGATTTGTGCTGGAGCCAGAACGGTGTGTGAGGTGAGGCAGGGACTCACGAACTGCTCACTCGGAGCAGAACATCGCAGCCCCTCCTTTGGGCTGCTCGGTGTCCTTTGTCCCCAGGTGGGGGGAGCCTGCTGGGGCAGGAGATGTTGGAGCCAGGTGTGACGGGAGGAGAGCCTAACGGAAGACGCTTGCGATGGTTGGGACAGATTTAATGTGGTTTTGACCCCGGCGGTCTGAGGGCAGCTGGGCTGTGGCCAAGGGCGTGTGGGAAGGTTAAAGGATGAAGAGCTGTGGGTGAGGGCGAGAGGGCAGGCAGTGAGTGTCGGACGGAGCTGGTGGAGAGCCCTGAGCCAGAGATGGGCTGCGGGGCTTGATGAACCGCTTGTCCCAGCTTGCCCAACCTGATAAGCAATGGCTGCATTGTTGTGCAAGGCGTAGGGCTTGCAAGGTCCTGATCCTGCAGGCGGAGTCTTGCCCGTAAAGGTGCTGAGCGCTCGGCTGGGATGGCGCTGGTGGCAGCGGAGTGAGGACGGTGCTGGGGGTGGCTGGGGATGGGCTGGAGGAGATGCAGCGGGCAGCACGCAGCGCTCTGGCTGCGTCAGCGCTGTCCATGCGGGGGCTCTGAGTGCAGCCCGGGAACGGTCTGGATGGACGTAGCCCTGCTGTAAAGAGCTCACGTGCCTTTCCAGCCCCATCGGTCTCGCGGTCTGCAGCACAGCACGGCCGTCCCACTGCCCACACGTCCCGCTGCCCGCTCCTCCCTGCTGCTCGGACCCTGCGCGCTGTTATACACGAGTCTCGGGCTTCCTGCGTCTCCAGGACGGTGCTTTTGGCCACCTGTCCTTGGTGCCCACCCTAGGGCTGCGCGGCCATTAAACACGGGTGTGAGGGGTCACCTCTGCCCAGGTTCCTCTGCCAGCTGTGTCTGTGCATCCCTGCCCGGGGCTGTTTGGGGCTGGACCTTGCAGGAGGACAGACAATCCCCATCAAATGTTTGCTTGTTGTTTTCAGGTCCGTCAAGATGTTACAGGTACCGCTGCCCCTGGATCGAGATGGGATTCTCTTCCGGCTCCGTTTTACCACGCTGGCCGTTGGGACTGTGTTTTGCCCACTCTTCGGTTTCCTTTTCTGTGTGATCTGGTCTCTACTGTTCCACTTCCAGGAGACGACAGCGACCCACTGCGGGGTAAGCGACTCTCACAGTAAAATGCAAAGTCTGCCAAGGTGGCAGCTGCTCAGCTGGGGCAGCTGGCGGGGTGGCAGAGCTCCTCTCTTCTTCTGGGCTTTCCCACCAGGTGTGTTATGGGCTCTTGAACAAGCTGCTTTATTGAGGGGCTGGAGCGTGTCCAGAGAAGGGCAAGGGAGCTGGTGAGGGCTCTGGAGCACGAGTCTGGTGAGGAGCGGCTGAGGGAGCTGGGGGTGTTCAGCCTGGAGAGAAGGAGGCTGAGGGGAGACCTTCTCGCTCTCTGCAACTCCCTGAAAGGAGGGGGTAGCCAGGGGGGGTCGGGCTCTTCTCCCAAGGAACAGGCCATGGGACAAGATGAAATGGCCTCAAGTTGCACCAGGATGGATATTAGGAAAACTTTTTACACTGAAAGGGTTATTAAACATTGGACCAGGCTGCCCAGGGCAGTGGTGGAGTCACCATCCCTGGAGGGATTTAAAAGCCGGGCAGACGTGGTGCTGAGGGACATGGGGTAGTGGTGGGTTTGTCAGTGTTGGGTTGATGGTTGGACTCGGTGACCTGAAAGGTCTCTTCCAACCTGGACCATTCTATGATTCTATGATTTTATTGTACGTGTGGTGCCTCAGGACTGGCAGATGAGATTTTGGCTTTTCAAAAGGGACATAGGGAAATACAGACTGGTCAGGCTGGTGTCTGTACTGAGCACATTGGTGATGATTATGATAAGGAATAAATCTGGTGAGGCTACAGATAAGTATATTGTCTTGTGGAAGAGTTAGCCCAGCTTTTATAAAAGGAATTCCTGCCCCTCAGATCTGCTGGAGTTCTTCAGAGGAGTCACAAGCACGTGCCTGGGGAGCTCGGGTTGAGGGAGACCACCTGGATTTCCAAACGGGACCAGATGAGGTTCCTCCCCAGGGCTTTCAAGCAGCCGTGGCACCAGTGTGGATAAGCACACCTAAGTGTGGATGATGAGGGGACTGGAACATCTCTCTTATGAAGAAAGGTTGAGGGATTTGCATCTTTTTAGCCTGGAAAAAAGATGACTGAGGGGGGGATCTTATCAAATAAATACTTAAAGGGAGGGTGTCAGGAGGATGGGGCCAGGCTCTTCTCAGTGGTGCCCAGGGACAGGACAAGAGGTAACGGGCACAAACTTGAGCATAGGAAGTTCCACCTAAACACGAGGAGGAACTTCTTTCCTGTGAGGGTGGCAGAGCCCTGGCCCAGGCTGCCCAGAGAGGTGGTGGAGTCTCTGTCTCTGGAGACATCCCAAACCCGCCTGAACGCGTTCCTGTGCCACCTGCTCTGGGTGACCCTGCTCTGGCAGGGGGTTGGACTGGATGCTCTCCAGAGGTCCCTGCCAACCCCGGCCATTCTGTGATTGTGTGAAGCAGCCAGTTACAAGCTGGGAACAGAGGTCAGGAGTAGGTGGCCATTCTCACAGCAGCAGGAGATGACCCCAGGGTTTTTTAGGGGTCTGTGTTGTTCCTCATGCCCATACACAGTGGGGTGACACAGGCTGATAGCAATGCCGAGGTCCTGGAGCAGGGAGGGTGACACAGGCTGCTGAGGGGATGATGGAGCAATGAAATGCCAGGGCAGTTCGATTTGGAGAAATAAGTGATGTGCACACCCAGGGTGCCTTTGTGTCTCCTCCCCATGACGCAGGTGTATGGCACAGGCAGCGAGGATGTCAGAGGTGTCAGGCAGCTCCTGTTCCTGGGGTGGTCACTTCAGCTGCGCACGGGAAGAGACGTTGGGCTGAGAGCAGGGAGAGGCGAGGCAGAGACCTCTGAGGTTGTGGCTGGCCTGGCGAGGGCAGGCAGGGATCCAGTGCACCCCTCTGCCAGCATGAGGAGTAGGGGACGTCGTATGGAGGTGGCAGGTTCAAGGCAACCACAAAGGAGCTGGTTCCTCGAGCAGAGAGGAGCTGATCGGGGAAACACCTCTCCGCAGGATGCTGGGGATGCACAGTTCTGTGCAGGGAAGACAGAGCAGGATCAGGGAAGAGTGTTTTACCTGCTGTATAGCAATCGCAGCTGGCTTGAGAAGTCCCCAAGCTGTGAAGCTCTGGAGGTCGGGAGTTTATTCCGAGGCTGTATTGATGATTTTCCTGATTCTATGTTCCCCCCTGAACATTGTCTTTCCCTGCTGTTGCTACCGGCTCTTTCCATTAGAGTTGGGCTAACAAAACCGTGCACCCTCCCCTCCTCTCTTCCCCAAACGTGGGGGCAAAGAACACGTGGTTGACCACCACTAAGTAAAGTATAAAAAAATATAAAGCAAAGAAACTCAAATGGGACCCTGAGCAGGACACCCCCATGCCTGGGGACTGTCCCAGCAGGGCTGGGGGCTGCGTGGTCCTGGGGGATGAATCAGGGTTGTTGCTGCGTTATGTTCCCTCGCTTTTGAAACAGGAATAAGCTTATTTAGGAAAAAAAAAAATCCGCCAGTTTTAGAGCCTTGCAGAGCTACAAATATGATGATATGACACTCTCCCCATGAGCCTGTCTTTCTTGCAGGTCCCTAACTACCTCCCCTCCATCAGTGCTGCTATCGGAGGCGAGACCCCCCAGCGCTACGTCTGGCGCCTCTGCATCGGCCTCCACTCGGCTCCCCGCTTCCTCGTGGCGGTCGCCTACTGGAACCACTACCAGAGCTGCCACTGCTCGCACCCGCGCTACCTGCGCTTGTGCCACTTCAACCTGCTGCTCAACCTGCTGGAAAACTTTGCCCTCCTTATTCTGACATACGTGTCCTCGTCTGAAAACTATGGTAGGTGTCTCCTCCCGCGCTCTGTGCTCGCCGGCGTGCCGGTGGGCTTATTCACAGCTGCCCAGGCTTTGCAGAGCTCTGCTTCGTGCCGGTGTTTTGGAAGGAGTCAGTTTGGAGGGGAAAAAACAGTAAATAAATATATATATAAAAAAAGAAGTTCTACTAAAATTAGTATTTATAGAGCAAAGTTATGTCCAGAATGTGCAAATAGCCCTGTTCTCAAAATTTTTGGTTGCTGGTAATTGGCCAAAATCATAGACTGAATTTTTGTATCGAGCCTAGGATGAGATTTTAGAGATTTTAGCGCTTGGTTCCCACTTGTGTGCCGAGGCCACGCTGAATGGGCGTCACCACAGCTGAGCGAGGGCAGGTTAGCGCTCGTCCCTGCTATCCGCTCTGTCTCTGCTGCTGAGCTCTGGCTTTGGCTTTGAGGTGGCTTCCAGCCCACACTCTCTCCCAAATGCGTTTTAAATTCCCTCCCACAAAATTGTGTGGGTAAAATTTCCTGTGTTGACCTGAAAACAAAATCGGAATTTTTCAGGTTGAATCAGTGTGTGGAAAATACAGTGATGATAGGCTGGGAAATGCCCTACTCTTGCACGGTCTCGTCTGAAATGAATTTATGTGCCAGTGATGACATCTAGGCGCTGTTTAATCCTGAGATCTGGAGGAGGCACTGAGGGTTGACTTGAGAGGATTCAAATCCACGAGCCAGCAAGGTGGTGCTGCTGCAGCGGAAACAAACCCGGTTCTGGGGCTTGTCAGCAGGAGAGTCGTGTGTCGGCTGTCCCTGCACCCAAGTTTGAGGGTGATGATGGTGGGTATCGTGTCCGGCTGTGGGACCACACCGGAGGATGTAGTCACAAAGTCTTGGAAAGTGAGAGGCCAGGCCAGAGCTCTGAGCAGGTTTGGAGTGGTGCTGGTGAGGGGAGGCTGACAGAAGAAGGTTTGTCTCCTCGCAGCTGGGGAGGTGGGATGGGAAGGTGGGAACGCAGCTGATTTTAGCCTGGAGAAAAGGAGGTTGAGGAAACCTTATTGCTCTCCACAGCTCCCTGAAAGGAGGTTGTGGTGGTGGGGGGGTCAGTCTCTTCTCCCAAGGAACAGGCGATAGGACAAGACGAAACAGCCTCAAGTTGCGCCAGGGGAGGTTTAGGATGGATATTAGGAAAAGATTCTTCACCGAAAGGGTTGGAAGAGGCTGCCCAGGGCAGTGGTGGAGTCACCATCCCTGGAGGGATTTAAAAGCCGGGCAGACGTGGTGCTGAGGGACATGGGGTAGTGGTGGACTTGGCAGTGCTGGGTTAACCGTTGGACTTGGTGGTCTCGAAGGTCTTTTCCAACCTAAATGATTCAATGATTCTACGTTTTTGTACTGAGAGTATCTTCCTACTCTCAATGGGTGAGGAAAACCAGCTCTCGAAAAGCAGGGATTGGGAATCATAGAATGTGTTGGGTTGGAAGGGACCTTTAAAGGTCATCTAGTCCAACCCCCTGCATTAAGGGACATCTTTAACTAGATCAGATTGCTCAGGGAAGCCTTGTGACTGGTTAGAACAATGAACTGGAAATGGGCCGTGGCCATTGGAGCCCTCCAGGAAGGCTGGGAAGGCACCTGTGGGGCTGAGGGGTCCAGCCCCAGTGCAGAGGACCAGGGGGATGATTTCTGAGGCTCCCTCCAGCCCGCCGCCGCCATCGGAGCAGGGTGTTGCGCTGAAGCACAGAGCAGTGCAGGCGCTGTCAGGATTCCCTGTCACAGCGGGTGTTTGGAGACGTTGCATCTTGCATCCCAAAGCGACGGGCTGCCTGGGAAAACCGGCCCACAAGTGCAGGAGCCCCAGCAGCCGACAGCGCTCTGCGCACGCTGCTTGCTTTTCCACTCGGAGATGCTTCTGTCTCTCACAGCGCAGTGGTTATTGCCCTTCTGCTCACCTGCCCATCGCTCGGGAGCTGTGCCCAGAGCTGTTCGTGCCCGGGCCTGTCACCGGCACATCGGCTGTTGGTGCGATGAAGCTTCCCACCGTTTGGGTGCTCACTGGCTTCCACTTCATCAGTACACCTCATGGCTTCAGAGCTGCGGTGTGCTGAGCCTTTAGGGTGAGGATGGAGATCCATAGTGGAACCGGTGATCCGGAGTGGTGTTATGGTTGGAGAAACCCACCACAATTTATTGTCCTTTAGACAATTACTCTCTCACCCGATGACCCCTCCCCACCCAGCAAGGGGAATTGGGGAAAACAAGGAAACACGAGGCTTAAAATATAAATAAATTTAATAGGATAAAACTAAATAATTAACAATAATACTAAAGAACCGATATTGATCCTGCTACTGATATAAGGTATACAAGGATTATACTCAGCCAATTATCAGCAGAAGCCGTGCACTCCCAGCAGGGGACAGCCAATGGGGGACACTGCGAGCGCTGCGGCTTTGGGAGGAAGGGAAGGGCTCAGGGCTCCGGCACCGCGGCAAGGAGTTCTCTGGACCACCATCATCAAGGGAGAATCAAACTACGCAGCAACCTTTCTAATTTCTATTGAATGTGTCGTTCATGGTATGAAATAGTCCTGTTGGCAGCTTGGGTCAAGTGCCCAGGTCTCACTCCTCATACCCACACCTGGCAAGGCTCGAAAACACCGAGACCTTGAAGTTCTGTGTCACTCAAAGTAGGACAGATGGCTGGACGTGAACCTCCAGCTGATGGAGGTCTGTGGTCCAGGGGATGCTTCTGTCCAGCTCACCTTCCTTGTCTCCCACCAGCAGTCCCTGTCCCCCACAGCGAGGCATCCCGTTGCCATCCCGCCTGCCTCTGCCGCTGTCCCCAGCTGCCCCCGCTATCGCAGGGGACTGCAGACTGACCATGGGGCTTCTCTCACGTATCAGGGCTTAGAAATTCAGGGCTCTTTTGGGATTTGGATTCCTCAAAGTGTGTTGTCACTCAAATGGCTCTGCCTGCGCCTCATTTCGTGGCCGATGGCTCTGCCTGGCTTGTGCAGAGCTTTGCAAGGAGGAGACTGAAGTGTGGCAGAACGGACGGGCAAAAGCCACGCTGAGAGCTGAGGCTAACCCAGTTTTCTCAGATCCTTATTACAGACTGATCTCAGGTTTGTGGGGAAAGTTTCAGACCTTAGCTGCCGTGCTGAGATGAGAACGGGCTCAGGCTAATCATCTCTGAAGGACACGGCTCGCATCTTCACCTCTAACAGCTGCCTTTACCATCGCTCCTCGTGTGGTTTCCCTTTCCCTGGAATGGAGAGGGGAAGCAGGGAAGATCATTTCTTACGTTCGGGTGGTTGGGAATTCAGCCTGTGGTTCAGTTCCTGGAGAAGAGGCTGGGAAACTCCTTTAAATACAAGCACTCATGTGAAAATAACTCACCTGAAGCTGGATGGGCTTTGTGTGCGGCTTCGGGGTTTCGTGAGCTGCTCTGGCTTAGTGCTGCTGCAGCTGCATTTCCAGCCAGCCCCTAAATCTGTGCTACTTCAGTGACGTGAGACGGCCTCAGGGCTGGTGATGAGGCTGGTGACAAATGTCAGTTGGCAGGTAAATAATGCAGGAGGCCAGAAGATGGCCCTTTGTGGATCTTGGACTGGCTCACTCTGCAAACCACCCTCTGTGCCTCAGTTTCCCCATCCCTAGAACACTAGTGGTGATGCTGAGCTGCTTTCAAGGGTGCCTGAGGTTTACAGCCATGTGAAGCAATGGAGACTCTCAGACCAGGTGCCAGAGCACATAAACACCCTCCTGGCACCTTTGGGATAAGTCTTCCAGCAGCTTGTATCCCTCTCCAGCCCCAGGCTTACAGGGGGCTATGGAGGCACGCACAAGCACCTTTGTCATTAAATCCCCCTTCCCCTTCTCTGCGTGGGCGCAGGGGGTGCGGAGCCATGCTGTGCCTGTCTCCTGCAAAGACCCTGGTCCCCCGACCGCTCCTCGTGCTGGGACACAGCATCTCCCAGGTGCTGGGACTCCCAGCAGGACCACGTCCCGCAGAAAGCAGTCCCTCACCCTCCCAAAGCCTGCCCCACGTCCCCTTTCTGCTCTTGGCTCAGATTTAACAGGAAACCTGTTGTCTTGTTGATTCAGCAATCCACGAAAATGCCTTCATCGTCTTTATCACGTCGGCTCTGGGCCACATGCTCCTGACGTGCATCCTCTGGAGAATGACTAAGAAACACACAGTAAGTCCCGAGGTACAGAAACTTTCCTTTCTTCTCTCTGTGTGGTGCTGGGTGCTGGGGAGGGGGCTCCCGGCTGACGGTGGAGGGCTTCGGCTGTCGCTTGCTTGTGAAATAACCGTGACCGGGTGCTAAAGGAGTTACCACCACCAGGTGACACTTGGAAACATGCTCACCAAAATTCATGGTTTAGCAAAACAAAGTGGGGAGGAATCTTTTAATTTCTGATTTTCACTTAGAGCTGACATTTGAAAACCGCCCCATTAGCGTCCCTGTGTGGGTCGGGTTTGCTGGCCCCTTCTCCTTGCCTGAGGATGCCTGTTTCTGAGCTGAAATTGGCTTCTCTGTGCTGGGGAATCGGGAACCTGCTGGTCTGGCAAACTGGGAACAGCAGTGGGTGTTGCGTTATCCCTTTCCCTCAGGAATCGCCGCACTGAGCAGTCCGGCTGTGAGCCTTGTTCTCTGTGAAGGAGCCGGGGGGCTCAGGGACCTGCCGGTCGGGCAGCGGGTCAGGCACAGGGTCCTGCCAGGGGCTCCTGGCTCCATCCCTGGACGCAGCTTTGGTGCCGTGCTGGTTCGTGGCGTGGGTGCTGGACCGGGGGCACTGGCACAGCCGCAGGCGGATGGGGCAGGACATTTGGCTTCGTAACTGCGCATGTGAAAGCTGCTTCTGCGTGTGCGTGCCTCCTGTATGCTCGGCTTTGCCTGGGTCTCTGGGCTCCCTGGACTTCTCTGTCCTTTGCTCCTCAGGGATGCGTCTCGCCCAGCTGATCCCCAGTCCAACCCTCACAGTCCCCAGTACTGTATGGGGAAGGGTCCCCAGGCTCCCTGGACTGTGTGGCCCCAGGAAGGGGATCCCTTTGCAAAGCAGAGGCCTTCAGGGGGAACTGTCGGAGCTGTGTGCCCTTCTCCCAGGGCTGGGAAGCTGGGGAGGGCTGGGAGCAAGTCTCTCGGAAGGGCCTGTGTGCAGGGCAGGGTGGGTGCCGAGCGTGGGGTCTGCTCGGACGGTTACACAGCGCCTTGCTGAGGCTCCTGCTCCATCACAGCTGTTTATCGTCCCCTTCCGGCAATTCACCGAGCCCGTCCCCTCGCTGGCTGGTTTCAGAGACTTGGAAAAGAAGCTTCCAGCGGTTGTTTGGCTGCAAGATTCCCTATGAAAGGG
Source organism: Dromas ardeola (assembly GCA_013398915.1). Classification (NCBI taxonomy): domain Eukaryota; kingdom Metazoa; phylum Chordata; class Aves; order Charadriiformes; family Dromadidae; genus Dromas; species Dromas ardeola. The sequence continues at coordinate 56,679 of VYZM01013535.1, forward strand.
ACTTTTGGAGATCCTGGGGTTCCCCTTTCGCTGGGAAGTGATCTGTTATCTCTGGTGACAGGGGACAACGGGAGCTCAGCAGTCACTCCTTGGCAGCTCTTCCGCCGCTTCCTTTATTTATTTTGTCTTTTTTGGCTTGTCTTTTTTTTTTTTGTGGCACGGTGGCTGTGCCCTGGGCTGGGCTCTGAGCCTGCACGCCTCGATGCGATGGGTACATGTTGCTGCGTGTAGCAGGGACTGCGGGCAGAGAGATCATAGAATCATAGAATGTTCATGGTTGGAAAGGACCTTTGAGATCACCGAGTCCAACCATACACACACAAAAAAACCCCCTACACTCTCTGCCACTAGAGCATGCCCTGGAGTGCCCAATCTACACGTTTCTTAAATACCTCTAGGGATGGTGACTCAACCACCTCCCTGGGCAGGCTGTTCCAGTGCCTGACCACTCTTTCAGTAAAGTAATTCTTCCTAATATCTAATCTAAACCTCCCCTGCCACAACTTCAGACCATTTCCTCTGGTCCTGTCATTATTCACTTGGGAGAAGGGGCCAACACCCACCTCTCTACACCCTCCTTTCAGGGAGTTGTGGAGGGCAATGAGGTCTCCCCTCAGCCTCCTCTTCTCCAAACTAAACATGCCCAGTTCCCTCAGCCTCTCCTCAGATGACTTGGTCTCCAGACCCCTCACCAGCTCGGTAGCTCTCCTCTGGACACGCTCCAGCACTTCAATGTCCCTCTGGTACAGAGGGGCCCAGAACTGAACACAGCACTCGAGGTGAGGCCTCACCAGTGCCGAGTACAGAGGCACGATCACTGCCCTACTCCTGCTGGCCACGCTATTCCTGATACAAGCCAGGATGCTGTTGGCCTTCTTGGCCCCCTGGGCACGCTGCTGCCTCATGTTCAGCTGGCTGTCCACCAGCGCCCCCAGGTCCTTTTCTGCTGGGCAGCTTTCGAGCCACTCTTCCCCAAGCCTGTAGCGTTGCTTGGGGTTGTTGTGACCGAAATGCAGGACCCGGCACTTGGCCTTATTAAACCTCATACAATTGGCCGTGGCCCATCGATCCAGCCTGTCCAGGTCCCTCTGTAGAGTCTTCCTACCCGCAAGCAGATCAACACTGCCACCTAGTTTGGTGTCATCTGCAAACTTACTGAGGGTGCACTCAATCCCCTCATCCAGATCATTGATCGTGTGTAACATGTCCCTGAACCATCAGAGCCGGGTCGGGGAGGATCAGGGATCGCGTCAGGGAGGTGAGCAGCTGGATACTAGAGCTGCCAGAAGCCTTCTCTTCTCCAGGATGAACAACCCCAACTCTCTCAGCCTGTCCTCATTTGCCCGCTCCGAGGAGGTGTTGGCCACAGCACACCCCTGGGTGGAAGGGCGGGGGGACACAGCGATGCCCTGGCTGAACGATCAAATATGAGGAAAAACCTCTTTACGGTGAGGGCGACAGAGCACTGGAAGAGGCTGCCCAGGGAGGGTGTGGAGTCCCCTTCTCTGGAGACTTTCAAGCCCCGTCTGGATGCAGCCCTGAGTGATGTGCTCTGGGCAATCCTGCTTTAGCAGGGGAGTTGGACTCGATGATCTCTAGAGGTCCCTTCCAACTCTGAAATTCCGTGATTCCATGAATGTGCCGCTACCATGCAGCACGGTGCCGCCATCCGGCATGGCTTCCTCCTCCCATCCTGGAAGGGCCCTGCTGAAAGAGGGGAGCTGCCTGCAGGGGTGCATGGCCCCCCCGGTGGAGAGAGGACCCCTTTGGGGCCAGCCCTGGCCTAGAGCTGGGGCTCGTCCTCCCCTGCACCAGCTCCCTGCGGGGCCGCGTGTCGGCAGATGGAGCTGTTGCCCGGGGAGCGAGGGTGACGCGCCAGTTCCTCTGCGGAGGAAAGCGCAGCGCAGCGGCGGCAGGGCCGCCAGGTTGGATGTGTCTGGACGAAGCAAGCCCAGGGCTCGACCCGCGGCCGCGGGCGGCATCCTTTGATAAGAGGGCAGTCCCCCTTATCGTCCCTCTGCAGATCTGCCTTGTCGCTCCATCGCTGTCCCGTGATGGGCCAGTTGGGTTCCTGCTGTGAATCGCTCCCACGGGGCCATGGCTCCTCCGGGCAGGGTCTCCTGGGGCTCATCCCGCTGTTGGGGTCCCTCAGGCTGCATGCTGGCTTCCCAAGGCCGGCGTGGCCACCGTTGGCCCGGCTCCAGCAGCCCCCGCGGCTTGTCTGGCTCGGCACAGGAGGGGCGGCGGGACTCATGAGGCCGCGGCGAGCGCGGTGCCGCTGCCACATCCTCCTCGCCCTGAGCCCAGCGGCTGGTGGGAACTGCCGGCCTCAGCAGGAGCAGGGAGAAGTTGGGCAGCGCCTGCTGAGCTGGCCGGGCCGGAGGCTCATGAGGCACAAGTGATCGCTTCGTGCGGGTCACGGCATCTCGGGGCCGGATTCTGGCTCCGCTCGTGTCGGTTGTGGGGGCTTTTTGTTCATCTTTGCTACCCCCAGCCCTGGAGCCGGCGGTGGCAGGAGGGGACGGGCGAGGGGGACGAGTCGGGTCGCACAGGGTCCCCTCCTTCCCTCTTCTTCAGCAGAGGAAGCCACTGAGGGTCCCCAGGGGGGGTCAGGTTCTGCAGGGGCAAACCTGGGACTGTCTTCAGGGCAAACTCCATGCGAGGAGCCGGAAGGCTGGACCCAGCCTTCCTCCCGCTCGCTCCGGCGGAGGGAGCAGGGGTCTGTGCAGAGCCCCCTTGGGGACCCCCGCCAGGGCTGGGGAGGGAGGACAGGGCCAGCAGAGCCCTTCTCAAGCCCCGTGTCTGGCTCTGCGTTTTTAGCGCTGCCGGAGGGGGCGAAGCTCCCCAGGTTTGCCAGAGTTTCGGCGCGTGAGTGACAGGAATCGGTCTTGCAAAAGCCTCGCGTTCGTCGGGGCTCGTGTTGCAACTGCCTCTCTGCAAGGGCAGGAAGGTGCTGGGGAACTTGTTTGTGATGGGGAAGTACAGAGTGTTTTCAGTTGCAAGGTGGCAAATGGTGAGAGAAAGGAAAATAAAGCTCTGCAGGAGGGAAGAAAAGAGAAAGCAGGCTGAGACGAGGAGGGGAAAGGGCGAAGCAGAGAAGAGAGGTGAGGGGAAAAAGGGAAATGGAGCCAAAGAGCCTCCAGCTACGGACTGATCATAGCGGCAGCGCACCCAGCCCTTGGTGCGTGCCCATGGCTGGCATGGCATTGCCCTCCCTGCCTGGCGTATCTGCAGTCTCTCTCTGCTCCTGTCCAGCTGCGCGCCCTTTAAAACCCTCCTTCACAGCTGGCTCTGCCACAGCGAAGATGATGAGCGACGCAACCGAGCAGAGCAGTTTCACTTCTTGTTTGCAAACATATTTCCCCCCTGCCCCGGTGCCTGGAGTCACTAGCGGCTGCGTTTCGGCCGGGAGACACGCATGCACGCACATGGCGGCCACCGGGCTGGCTCCGTCAGGGCCATCGGTGGAGCCAGGTCCCTGGTCCCCCTGTGCCACCAGTGCTGGGGCTCTGCTCTGTCCCCCTGCTCCCCAGGGCGTGCAGGCTGAGCCTGGACCCAGGCTGGCGGCTTCTGGAAAGCACCTCGTGCAGCAAGTGCGAAGGCAGAGGTGCTGCTCGGGTGCAAACCGCGGCTGCGTGAGCACAGGGAGAGCGACCAGCGCCTGGCCGGCGTGCGCCCTGCTCGCTCCGCTGCCGCTCCTGCCCCCCTCGGTGCTGGCGAAGCCGCTTCTGCTCGCGCTGCCGGAGCAGGACAGCTGAGCTGAGTCTCCAGCTGCTGCTGGAGCCCTGCAGAGGGTACCACAAACGCGGTCGGTGAACACGCGTGGTTTCAGCCCGGCTCCTCGGTAGCACTGTCGCCTAGCCGGCAGCCCGTGGGGGCGGTGGCAGCAGCACGCACAAGCCCTCTATAAATATCCTGGTGCTGAGCTCTCAGTGCTGGGGCAGTTTGTTGTCGGGTTCACCGCAGGGGAGCCAGAAATGCTCGAGGGGGAGCTGGGACTGGTGTGCGGCATGTAGCCTCGAGGGTGACGTGTGTCCCCCAGGAAGGGTCGGCTCCAGGAGCAGAGCCACTGCTTGGGAGGTCCCAGGAGAGCGTAGCTGTTGCATTTGGAATTAACGTCACTTTGCCATTCTGTTCCCTGTCCCCATCAGGAACTGGGGTGTGAACTCTGCGAGGTCCCTCTTCTTCCTCTCCGGAGGCAGTGGAAGAAGCAGGAGGCTCAGTGCCTCCTTGCTGGTGTTTCCTACCTGCCGCTCACAGCAGCCGCCCTCCAGCCCTTGGAGCCAGGTTTGCGGGGCTGGGGGCTCCCCCCGGGAACAGGGAAAGAGACACCGGGTGCCTTCCATGGGCTCGGAGCCGCATGGGGCAGCATCCCTGGGGCTGCAGGACTGTCCCCACCGGGCTGCGTTGGTGCAGCCGGAATCTCCTCCTCTCCCTGGTCATCTGGGCTCCTGCTCCTGACTCACCTTCGTGCGCACGGGGAATGTGCCTCAGCTCGAAGCCTGCGAGCTGCCGGACTAAATATAATTAGCCTGTGGTTTTCTAGGCCAGACACACCTCCAGCTACGGAGGGCTGGCTCGGGGAGGGGGCTGCGTGAAACTGGAGTGGCTTTCCAAGGGACACCGGGTGCCCTGGTCTGTCTTGCCAGGAGGAAATTGCGAAGCCGGGCTTGGCAGCTGAGCGTTGCCAGCTGCAGCTGCGCCAGCCCAGCAGCCCCAGCAAGGGCTCGGGGGAGCCTGACGCCGGCTGAGCTTGGAGCAACCCGTCCTGGATGGCTGATGCCTGCTGCACCACGGTACCAGCCGTGGGAATGCCCTGGCATCATCCCTCTGCACCGGCATCATCCCTCTGCCCCGGCCCTGCAGGGGAGCAGGTTCTGTACTGCCCGGCGCTGGGTCAGGCTTAGAGTCAGGCTTAGGGTTCGGGTCAGGTTTCTTCCTTCCTGGGGAAGGAGGGGTGCACCGCTCTCTCTCCCCCTGGGTTTGCCAGGCTGTAAAACCATGCTCCCTGCCTCAGTGTGTGTTCCACATCCTTGGGATTTTCTTATTCTTCTTTTTCCTGGCAGGGAGATGGAGTGTGGGGGCTCCAGCCTCCTGCCAGGCTGCTTAGGGCTGCCAGCTCCCCTCCAGGGCACTAACCTGGGGGTCTCCTGTCCCTTGTCCTGCTGCAGGACCCCGGAGGGTGTCCCCGTAGGAGCAGCCACCACATTCTCGCACCGCAGCACCCTGACCCTGCCTCTCTGGGGTCTCGTGGTGGAGCGGTGCCCTCCGTGCTCGCCCTCTGCTTCTCCCTGGAGGGCCAGTGCCTGGGCTGGGCCCAGCCTGACCGAGGATTATCGAGGCGACTGGCTAATTAGCTCTTAATCCCTAATGCCAGGGCACATCCAGCTCAGCCCAGTGCCCCAGCGGATTATACCTGCAGGGTGCCTGCTGCCAGCGGCGGGTCCCCAGGGGTGCTCGGGGGCTGGGAGGCAGCATATGTCGCCACAGATGCCCACGTTGCTTGAACAGAGGTTTCTCAGCAGCTGCTGGCTTGAAATCTGGCGCCGGTGGCGGCTCCTCGGGGAAGGTCCCTGCAGCAGCGTGGGCAGCCCGAGCGGGACGCCCAGCCGCAGCGGGGAGGAGCACGGGGACCGCGGGGGCAGATGTGGGAGCTGCAGCGTTACCCCCTGCCCTGGGGCAGGGGGAGGAGGAGGAGGAAGAGGAGGCAGGAACGGGCTTGCCTGCGCTTCAGGCAGTGTGGCGGGGGCTCCGGGAGCTGCCGATGCCCGATGGGGACGCGCTGCCTATCCGCTCGCCAGCCTGGACTGTACCCACCCCCACCTCGCCGCTTCCCATGGCCCCGGCTTTGCTGGGGGTCCCTCACCTGTGTCCCCTCGCAACGTCCCCGGAGGTTCGGCTGCCTGGTCACTGGGAGCCCCTTGCGAGGAATCTGGGGGTGCCTTAAATCCGCTGCAAGCAGCAGCTTCCTGCAAGGCGAGGATTCGGGGGCTGTGCAGCGTGATGCAGTGCTGTGCAGTGCAGTGGGGTGCTGTGTGATACAGTACCGTGGCGTGGTGCTGCACGGTGTGGTTCAGAGCTGCCCGGCGCCACGCAGTGCAGCACACTGCAGTGCCCCGTGGTGCAGTGCAGTGCCCCAGGGTGCAGCGTGGTGCAGCACGACGCAGTGCAGTGCCATGCAGTGCAGTGCAGGATGGTGCCATATGACGCGGTGCAGTGCTGTGCCGCATGAGATGGTGCTGTGCGGCGCAGCATGGTACGATGCAGTGGCATATGGTGTGATGCAGTGCCGTATGACACGGTGCAGTGCAGCACGGTGCAATGCAGTGCCAGATGACACAGTGCAGTGCTGTATGACGTGGTGCAGTGCAGTGCTGTATGCCACTGCAGCACAGCACAGTGTGATGCAGTGCCGCATGACACAGTGCAGCGCAGCACGGTGTGATGCAGTGCCATATGACACCAGTGCAGTGCTGTGCAGCGCAGCATGGTGCCATGCAGTGCCATATGACACGGTGCGGTGTGATGCAGTGCTGTACGACGCAGTGCAGTGCTGTGCAGCGCAGCACGGTGTCATGCAGTGCCGTATGACGCAGTGCAGTGCTGTGCAGCGCAGCGCGATGCCATGCAGTGCCGTACGACGCAGTGCAGTGCTGTGCAGCGCAGCACAGTGCCATGCAGTGCCGTACGACGCAGTGCTGTGCAGCGCAGTGCGATGCCATGCAGTGCCATACGACGCAGTGCAGTGCTGTGCAGCGCAGCACAGTGCCATGCAGTGCTGTATGACGCAGTGCTGTGCAGCACAGTGCGATGCCATGCAGTGCCGTACGACGCAGTGCAGTGCTGTGCAGCGCAGCACAGTGCCATGCAGTGCCGTATGACGCAGTGCTGTGCAGCGCAGCGCGATGCCATGCAGTGCCGTACGACGCAGTGCAGTGCTGTGCAGCACAGCACGGTGCCATGCAGTGTGGGGGAGCCTAGCAGGGAAGCGCCGCTCACCTTGCTGCGACGAGTGGGACTCGGCTGCCGCTTCGCAGCGCAACCGTTTCCGCTGCCGTGGGACCTGGAGGAAAACAAGGCTGTTTTGTGACCCGCTTTTCCGGTGTGAAACTTTACATAACGCCTCGGCCCCGGCCGCTCATTGTTATTTAACTCCCGGGTTGGCACCGCTGCTCGCCCCACCCCGCGCCGCTGGCCCCGCACCATCACGGCTCAGCACCCGCCGCCTCCGGCTTCCTGGCGGGCAGGGGCTGCGGGCAGGGCTGCCTGCTCCTGCCTGCACGAAGCCCTGCTCCAGAGGGTCCCCGGAGCCGCTGGGGAGAGGGACCCTCCTCAGCCCGAGCGGGGAAGGACCTGCCCGGGCCCCGCGGGGCGGAGGCGGCATTGGCCCCACGTCCCCAGATGGTGAAGGCGACGGCGAGGCCGTCCTTCCTCTCTGGGTTTTCCTCCCCGCTGTGACCCATTTGCGCTCGCGGGGCGGCTGGCTCAGCCCGCCGGCGCGCTTTCCGGGGGGTAATGGAAAGTTTGATGGGGCAATTTAAATTTTCCTTATTCTCAGCAGTCCCTGAAAATGGAGTTTTTGTCTCACGTGAAACGTCAGACGAGGGGGAAATTCCCCTCCCACCCAGAAACGGGAATAACAGCCTGTGTCTGGGCCCTCTGTGGCATCCCCAGCCCCTTTGTATGGGGCCGAGCCCCTCCTTTCCAGCCCCCCCGCCCCCATGTTGGCTGCCCTGCGCTGGGATGGAGACACTGGGGTCTCCCCTGTTCCTCCTTGGTGTCCGGCCGACATTTGGGGTTCCCCTGCCACGGGGGCTCCCTGCTCACCGCAGGGCTTGAGGTTTCTTTCTCCGCGATGCTCAGCGTGATGGGAGAAAGGCAGGGAGGGGGCTGGAGCCGGTACCCACTGTGGCTCCTGGGGGGGCCACGGCTTCCAGGGATGCTGGGGAGGCTGCGGACGGGGCAGAGGGTTGGGGGAGCCCACCATGGGGGCGAGGGCTGGCCCCCGGGCTGCCCCCTTTGCTGGGGGGCACAGACTCTGCCAGCAGAGAAGCAGCAAGCTGTGCGTTGCTGGGGGCGTGGGGGGCGGCTGGCAGCAGCCCTGTGCTCTGCTCCCGCCCGTTGCGCTGTCAGAGGTGGTGCTGGGGGGCAGGATGGGGCCCCCCCCAGTGCCAGGGCGGCTTGTGTGTTGTCTCCGGCATGGTGCCCGCCCCGGCTGCTGCCCCTTCATGTGGTTTCCTCCTCCCCGGCGCAGTTGCGAGTGAGGGGGTGCAGCGCCGGCTGCCGCCGCCTGCGCACGCCGGTGAATTCCCCGCACCCGGGCGGTTGGGCAGCGCCCGGGGGAGCCGGGGCCACCTGCAGCCGCCCCGTCCGCAGCCGGAGGATCTACCGTCTGGTAGAGCCGTTGGCCCGTCTTCAGGGAGCTGCGAGGGGCCCGTGTGCGTCCCGGCACCACTGTGGGTGCTCCTGCCTCTGGGGTCACCCGCGTTCGCTGGGGGCTGCGTGGCTTGTTGGTGTCGGATGGTGCTGGAGGTCCCCGCGGCTCCCGTCATCCCTCGGCTGCGGCAGCGAGTCCCGGGTGGGAGCTGGCCTCGTGCCTGCCTCGTGCCCTGCTCTGGAGAGCCCTGGCATCAGCTCGGTTTATCTCTGTGTAGGAGCGATCCCCCCGTGTGTCCCCAGGTCACAGCCCTGCCGAAGCAGCCGCTGCAGCCTGTGGTCCTTCCCCAGGTGGCTGTGCCCAAGGAGCCGGGGTGCAGGGGGGCTCCCAGTGCCTGCCCGTGCCCCCAGGGCTGCATGGCACCCTGGCAGATCTTCCCTGGAGATGGGGGTCCAGCATCTCTGGTGCCCGCAGTGACAAGGGCTGAGCCGCTTGTGGCCTCAGCGTGTCCCTGCCGTGCCGGGCGAGAGGGACAGGGGAGGTACCGGGGACCAGACGGGGCTGTGACCCAGCTCTTGGCCTCTTCCAGGAGCGCAAGTCGTACAAGTGGAAGCAGCTGCTCTTCTTCTTCACCTTCATCACATTTGCGTTTGCCGTGTGCGTCTACTTCCACCACAACTGGTACTGCGGCCCCGGAGGTAAGGGGCTGGGGCAGGGCTGTGGGATCCCCGCCGCCCGGCCGTGCCAGGGGGGATGCACGGGGGGAAGGAGCCGGGGTGATGCCTTCCCTGCCAAATCCCAGCCAGAGGCCAGGAGAGCTCCCCCAGGAGGGATGGTGCCCTTCTCCCTCTCCCTCGTGGGTTCAAGCAGGGGATGAGCCCCCCACCCTGTGCCCTGCTCCCCCGGGAGGTGTCCCAGGAGACCCCCCCGGCTCCCAGGGCAGATCTGGCTGCAGGTTCCCCTCACTGGCTGTGTTTTCCTCCTCCAGTGTACACCATCTTCGCCTTCCTGGAGTACCTGGTTGTCCTCTCCAACATGGCCTTCCACATGACTGCCTTCTGGGACTTCGGCAACAAGGAGCTGGTGGTGAGCTCACTCCTGGAGGACAAGCACTTCTAGCCGGCCGCGGGCCGGTGCCAGGCGGGGGCTGCTCTTCCCCTGGGGGAGTCAGAGAAGCCCCTTCCCTCTCCTGCTGCCCCACGGCCAGAGCTAGGGCGTTTGCTGTGGAGCTGCCGCAAGGATCGTCCCGGGGTCCTGGGCCCCATAAGTGTCTGTGCATGGTGCCTGGCTGCACCTGGAGCTCTCTTATGGGAGAGCTGGGGGCTCTTCCTGGGGACCCCTGAGGCCAGTACCCCCTGCCCTGGCTACCTGCTGGCTACCAGGATGGGCAGGAGGACAGAAGAGGGGGGCAGGTACCTGCTGCCTGTTTCTTTGGAGGATGCTCCGGGCAGAACAGAATTCTGCTCCCAGCATCGGGGCGCAGGGGGCCAGCCGTGCCCTGCCCCTGCTTTGCCTGGGTGGTCTCATGGTTCCTCCTCCGGGCTGGGGGTCCTTGGCCACGGTCCTCAATAAGGGCGGGTGGCTTTTTGGGCCTCAAAGCTCGAGGCAGCCTCGGGAGAAGGAGCACTTGTTGCCGCTGCATCGCTCTGTTTGCACCCCGAAGCGGAGCAGCCGGCAGCCTTGGCTTCTTTGGAAAGCCTTTGCTGTGGGGCTGGGGCAGAGCTGGGCCCACGCTGCCTGTGGGGCTGGGTCCCGGCTCCCTCCGAGCCCGGGGCGAGCACGGGAATGGCGGCCGGGGGCTGGCACCGGACTCTGCTCTCCCCGCCAGGGCTGGGGCAGGGTCCTGTGTTGCTGGGAGGGAAGCGCCTCCCAAGGTGCCATCCCGTGCATGGGACACATGGGATGCTGAGAGCATCCATGCTCTCCTGCTCTGCCTTTCCCAGAAGCCCCCCCCAGCAAGCAAAGGGTGCTCGCAGGGGGGCCGTGCCCCAGTTCCAGCCCAGTTTGAGGAGGAAGGGCGAGCGGGCTGGTGCTGGAGGTCCTCGCCCTCGCAGCACGGCTTCCCTTGTGCCGTAGGGCTTGAGCTGGGGACTGCTGGGGTTCAGCGGTGCTGCTGCCCTGGGAGGAGGGCGTTGGCGGTGACCCCCCCATCTGCGGGCTCCGGCTGCCGGGGCGCAGGGTACTGGCGTGGCGGTGGTGCCGTCAGGGTGGGAGCTGGGTGCTGGCAGCATCCCCAGGCTCCTCCACTCCTCTCCGTGCACGGCCGGGCCGGGTGGCGCTGATGGAAGGGGACCCACTGCTGCTCTGGCTTGCAGGGGCCGTGGCCACGGGCCAGGAGAGCTCGGCCGCATCCTGTGCAGAGAGGCAGCGGGGAGCCGGTGCTGTGCGTGGAGAGCACGGGGCTCGCTCCTGGAGCCTCTCTGGAAGAGGAATGGGCAGGGGGAGGGGGCTGAGCCTGTCGGCACCAGGGGCTGTCTGGAATTTGGGGAGCTCTGTGCTTGCCAGGGCGCACCCCGTGCTACACTTGGCCACAAAGGACCAACGTGGGTCCCTGCAACTGCCCTTCATGTGAATGCAGCCGCCACCAGCTGTCCCCTGGGATGTCCCAGCGCTTGTCCCTGCACTCCCAGGGCCTGGGCAGAGCTTCCTCCAGCAGGAGCCGCAGCGCCCTGGCTGGTGGCCCTGGCTGAGCTAGGGCCGGGCTGGCCTTCGAGCGGGTCCTGCCGTGTGTGTGTCCATCCGTGAGTGTCCCCACCGCGCCGTGCCGGGCTCCATCCATCTCCCCCGCCTGCATGCGTGTGGCGTGCTGTCCCCGGCGGCGTCTGCGCCTTGGTTTTGAGGTTGAAATAAAGCACTGAGTATTTTTGTGAGCTCTCAGCAAACTCTATGCCACTTCCACCCAGCCCGACCAGCACACAGCCCCAGCACGGCCAGTGGGTCCCATCCCTTCCTGGGACCCCAGGTCAGGGGGTGTCAGGGCTGGGGTGCAGGACGTGGACCCTGGGTGCTGGTATGGGATGGAGATCCTGGGTGTTGAAGCTGGGGTGCAAAACATGGACCCTGGGTGCTGGGGTGTGGGGTGCAGATCATTTAAGAACCTTATGAAGTTCAATGAAGACGTGTGTAAGGTCTCGCAGCTGGAAACACCCAATCCCGGAGTGCAGCACGGGCTGGGATCTGCCCAGCTGGGGGGCAGCGCTGTGGGAAGGGCCCTGGGGGTCCCGGTGACGCCGAGCTCCGTGTGAGCGAGCAGGGGGCTGCCGCGGCAAAGAAACCCGGCGGGACGCTGGGCTGCATCGCCAAGGGCATCGCCAGCAGAGACAAAGAATCATTGTCCCGCTCGGCTCAGCGCTGGCCAGGCCACACCTGGAACACGGGGCTCAGTTTTGGTCCCCGCTATGCAAAACAGCTGGGGCCAGGCTGGAGAGGGGCCAGGGAAGGGCCACCGAGATGATTCGGGGACGCGGAAGCTGCCCCATGAGGGAAGGCTGAGGGAGCCGGGTGTGTTCAGCCGTGAGAAAGGGCGGCTCAGGGGAGACCTGATCCCCACGTTCCAGTATTTAGGGGGTGGCTCCAGAAAAGACAGAGACTCCCTTTTTACAAGGAGTCACACGGAAAAGACGAGGGGTGACGGGTACAGGTTACTGCTGGGGAGATTCCGATGGGACACAAGAGGACAATTTGTCACACTGAGAACAATCAGCTGTTGGAATAATCTCCCCAGGGAAGCGGTGGGTTCCCCAGCATTGGACACTTTTAAGATCCAGCCGGACAGGGCGCTGGGCTGTCTTGTCTAGACCGTGCTTGTGCCAAGGAAGTTGGACCAGCTGATCCCTGAGGTCCCTTCCAACCTGGAATTCTGTGATTCTGTGATCCCGGGTGCTGGGGCTGGGGTGCAGGATGCAGAATCCTGGGGCTGGGGTGCAGGATGTGGATCGCTGGGATGTGCGATGTGGATCCCGGGGACTGAGGCTGGGGTGAAGGACACGGACCCCGGGTGCTGGGGTGCGGGATGTGGACCCCGGGTGCCGGGCAAGGCTGGGGCAGGCTCAGTGGGGCTGGAGGAGGTCGGGAGCCGGCCGGGGAGCTGGGCTGGAGGCGCAGAGCTTCCCGATCTGAGTCCACCCCGCAGCTGGTGGCTCCGCTCCCCACCCGGCCCTGGGGGTCACTGACTCGGCTGCAGATGCTGTGGGGCCGGTGGCCAGCACAGCCTGGGGGAGTGGAGCCCGGGGCCAGGAGGGCTGGGGTGGGCACAGCTGGGGTGTGGGGCACGGAGCTGGGGCTGCGCCTGGGGGCCAGGAAGCTGCCGGGAGCCCCAGTTTCCCTCTGCCCCGTGGTGGGGGGTCCTGCCAGGGCGGAGGGGCCGTGGCAGGGCCCTGAGATCATTGGAGCCGGGCCGGGGAGCAGCTGGGAGGCGAACAGCCATGAGCTCATCCCGCTGCTCCGGGGCCAGGGCAGGGCCGCATCCAGCTGCCTTTCCCGGCATCCCGCCCCGGGGTCCCCACCTCGTCCCAGCACCCGCTGCGCTGCCGGACCCCAGCGGGGTGGCACCTCGCAGCCCCTGCCTGCACCCTGCCTGCACCCTGCCTGCACCCTGCCAGCCCTGGGGATGGGGTCTGCGTTGGTGCCCTGGCAGGAGAACGACGGGCAGCTCCTGCCCCAGGCACGGGGACAACCCTGCGGTGGCAACCCGGGCGTAGCAAGGGTCCCCCCGACAGCGCAGGGCATCCCAGCGCTGCACTACCCCCCCCCAGCTCTGCCCTGTGCAGCCCCACACCGTGGCACCCACGGCTCTGCCGTCAGCCCTGCCCCACGGGAGATCTGTGGGGTGGCACAGCCCTTCAGGCGCCGGTGACCCCGCCTGCAGCCCTGGCCCCAGAGGAGGGACCCCCCACCCCCACAGCAATGCATTCCCCCGGGAATAATAGTGGGGATGAAGGTCAGATCCTGCTGCTGCAGTGGGAGCGGGATACAACCCTGCCAGGACTGTGCAGACGGAGCAGGACACGGCCATGGAGATCCCCCACAGTGGGAGCAGGACACGACCATGGGGATCCCCCATGGTGGGAGGTCATGGCCACGGGGATCCTTCACAGAGGGAGCAGGACATGGCCATGGGCACCCCCCACGGTGGGAGCAGGACACGACCATGGGGATCCCCCATGGTGGGAGGTCATGGCCACGGGGATCCTTCACAGAGGGAGCAGGACATGGCCATGGGCACCCCCCACGGTGGGAGCAGGACACGGCCATGGGGATCCCCCACGGTGGGAGCAGGACACGACCATGGGGATCCCCCATGGTGGGAGGTCATGGCCAC
>VYZM01013535.1:88275-102977 GCA_013398915.1 Dromas ardeola
CAGATTTTCCCCTGGCTTTGACTTGCGCAAAGGCAAGTGTTGCTAGCGAGTGCTTAATCTTTAATCTTTTCCTGCCTATATCAGATTTAAGTTGGGTTACTCTCAGAAGTGCAGGAGCCATTTTGCAAGGCCCCGAGAGACGGGGATGGCGTGTGTTTCGGAGCCAGGCAGGACGGCCAAGCCACAGCCCGACCCCCGGAGTCACGCGGACCCCAAAAGGTGCTCGAACCTCCCGAATCCTCTCCCAGAGGCCCGTTTTTTTGCACTAGAGCACGTTTCGGAAAAACACGGTGTCATGAAGAAGGCGGCTGGCGGCCGGTCCCCCGCCGCTGCGCAGGATGTGCTGACAGTCACCCTGCCGTTATTGTTTTCACCCGCTGGCGGTTATTTTTAGCATGAATTTGTCTACCCGCAGCTTCCAGCCCCGGGAGCCGTCATACACCCCCCCTCTAAAAGGGGCAAGAGAAGCTCCTTGTTGACATTACTACAAATAATACTTTCGGGCGGTAGTTTTTTTTCCTCTTTCCAGTTCCTTGCTGTAATCTGCCAGTTACCCAAGTCTAACTTATTTAAAGCAGGCTTAGTTAATTTTTCTTCTGGCAATAGTCCTTGCCAGAACATCATTTGGGGCTGTGTCAAATGTTTTACAAAAGTTTTATGTGTGCCATCTGGTGGGTTTGGTGAAAAGGTTTTAAACTTTATCTCAATAAAATTGGTAGGCTTGCTGGATTGCCTGTTTTTCGTTAAATCATGTTAACTGGTATCCGTGAGGTTGCTCTTAATTTTTGACTTGATTGCCTTCTGCGCAGACCAGTGTGGGTGGACAGGGAAATGTCACTGCTGCTGCTTATGCTGGGGACCTTTAGGTTTGCTCTTTATGTGTGTTTGTAGGAGATCCAAGGAAAACTGACCGTGACAGTGCTGGGCTCTGGGTGACCGGGATTCATTCCTGGTTGCCTTCGTGGCGACACCTTTCATCCCCAGCTGTCTGCTTTGCTGGATTCATACCTGCTCCGTCTCCGTACAGTAATGCGGAAATAGTACAAGTCTGCATTCCCCTGAGCCTTATTTAATTTTATGTGGAGATTGCTTTCTGCGATCTCACACCTGTAGGGATGCGGGGCTCTGCCCGCGCGGGAGGAGGTCTGGGGTCTCCTTTGGGTTCCCCGTTCTGGCATCACCGGGACAGACGAGGGATCCTGGCGTGGATTTTCCCTGTCTCCCTTCCCTGCCGCAGTTAAAGGATGGGTGCTGGGCAGTGTGATGAGATGGACTCGTTTTCTGGACGATGTCAACCTTGTGTGCCCGGGTGATGCTGTGCCTGGGGGGGCCGATGAGGGGCTGGGCCCCCCCAGTGCGATGATGGCACAGGGCAGGGTCTGGCATTTACTTATTACATGGCACAACCGTTCCTCTTTACTTTCCTTTCTTGTTCTCCAGGCACCCGTCTCCTGCTTCCCCCTCTTGATTCCTCGATCACAGGATTTCTGGAGTCGCCTTTGCTCTTATTTGAGCGGTGTTTAACATGGGGGATTCTTACCCCAGCCGGGGGGGGGGTTTGGTGTGTTACCAGAACAGAAATTATAAAAAAATATTAAGATGGTATCAAAAGAAAACCTGAACGCTAATGCTCAAAGTTATTATGTTTGCCTGTAGCACTTTGGGCCTAAGCTACACATAAAACCAAGGAACACTGGTGTTTAACAAAACAAGTGTGATGAAGGGGGGCTACAGCCACAAGCTTTTAATTAGTGATTAATTTGGTAGGGCAAAAAAAAAAAAGTATTTGTGGATGAGGATGCTGTGTGCAAGCACTGCAGTTGAGAACTCCTGTACTTGTCACTCAGAGATGCAGGGTTTTATAGAAAGTTAATCCTTTGCTACAAAATCCCTAGCTTGGAAAGTGATCTGTTGTGGACTTTGAACTCGCAGTGAGATCTTTTGACTTACGGAGAGAAAGCGGCCTCGGCGGTGTCTTCTGGAAGCAGTAATCTTGCAAGGTGGAGACACAAACGGATGGTTACTTCTTTACCAATTTAAATGTTATCATCGCTGGTTGCTTAGTTAACGAAATGTTGTGTTAGTGCATTTATTTCATGGTGCTGAAGTTTACGTCACCCACCGTGAAGCCAAAATCTACATTTGTCCTCTGTTCCTTTGCCAGAACCTCTGATTTAACCCGCTGCAGCGAGGAAGATGCTTTTATGAGTTGCCTTTAGGAAAAGTCTTATCATTGGAGGTCAGGAGGTCGGCATAAAATCCGTGGTGTCAAGATATAGGCAGCTGATTGAGATACCATTGATCTGCCTGCGCTCTGATGTTCGTTAACTTCCCGGTGCTGTGTACACAGAACCGCTGCAGGATTTCATCCCCCTGTGCGGGTGCTGGCAACCTCCAAAATCTCCCGTAGCCGGCCCTGGACCGCAGCCCGGAGGAGGTACACGACATTCCCTGCAGTAATTCTTCCAACCCTGCCGTTCCCACAGACCCGGAGGAGTTTGTGAAGTACAATGACCTGCAATGCTTTTCTCGCTTTATGGTGAAATACTCTTTAAAGGAGTCCTTGTGTCCAGGACTAGAAGGATTTTGCTGCTGTGCCTTCTGCTTTAGCTGCAGTCAATTATTTCTAGACACGCACTTTTGCTGGAGTAGAATTTGCACCTGCGAGTAGCAGCTTGGGGCTGGGCAAACAGATCATAGTGGAAGGGAGAAAAAATACTTTCGGAGAGTATTTAAAACACTGACTGTTTCCTGGCAGAGTTTTCCTGATTGGAAAATGCAGTGGTGTGCACAGCCTTTACTTCGTTTTAGGAATGAAACTCATCTCGAGGAATCGCCGTTCCGAGAGCTAGAGAAATTGTCGTCTTTTTGGCATCGAAGCGCAGCCTGGCGTGGCGGAGGAGCGGGGCTGGAAGGGACGCGCTGGGGCTGGCAGCGCTGCCGGGGAGCTCCTGGCTCCAGCCGCTGGTTCCGCTCCCTGCATTGGCCCGGCAACTTGGAGCGATGCTCAGCTGGATCTGAGAATGGATTTTTATTTTTCTAAAATTTTATTTACTTATTTATTACTTTGAAAAGCAACTTCTTCATGCCTCGGGTGCCTCCCAGGTAGTATTTTCTATGGGGCAGCGTTGCCGTGGAGCTCGCCAGGATGCTCTGCTGGAGCGGGGCAGCGGAGGTGAGCTCTCCGGCGGATTTGTTTTCTCCGGAGTTGTGCTGGTGCAAGTACATATAAAGCTCGTGTTCAGACTTTTCCAAGCTACTTATGGCCTTTGCCCTCACTGCATCCCGGTGGGAGAGAATAACCTGGCTTTAACTTTGACCGCCTGGAAAGCGGTGGCGGGGGGAGGCTGAGCTGTCGGAGCGCAGACCTGGGCAGGGATCTGGGGAACACACGTCGTGCCCAGCGCCCAGCGATGCCTGGGGAGAAGGCAGACTGGACACACAGGCTGAATGCGGTTGATGAGCCTTTTTGGTGTCTTCATCGCCAAATCCTCAGGGCTGAGCTTTACAACCCCCCGTCTCTGTCCCCTGCAGTTGGTGGCAGCCCAGAGCGGCTCTGGCCGTGCCATCACACACAGTGTGCGTTGAGGTGTAACTCGGGTTCCTCCTGAAACGTGCAGTCCTGGAATGAACTCCCACAGGGGAAAAAAAAACAAAAGACCACGGCAGACTCTATATCCTGCTTCAGACTGTGCCTTTGGTTGGCCTTTCCTAAGTTGAGGCGGGGATACACATAAAATCATGGAAGGGTTTGGATGGGAAGGGACCTTAAAGGCCACCCAGGGCCACCCCCTGCCCTGGGCAGGGACACCTCCCACCAGCCCAGGGTGATCCAAGACCCGTCCAACCTGGCCTTGAACCCCTCCAGGGATGGGGCAGCCACAGCTTCTCTGGGCAACCTGGGCCAGGGGCTCGCCCCCCTCACAGCCAAGAATTTCTGCCTCGCATCTCAGCTCAATCTCCCCTCTTGCAGTGTCAGACCCTTCCCCCTCGTCCCACGGCTCCCCTCCCTGACCCAGAGTCCCTCCCCAGCTTTCCTGGAGCCCCTGGAGGGACTGGCAGGGGCTCCAAGGTCTCCCCGGAGCCTTCTCTTCTCCAGGCTGAACCCCCCCAGCTCTCTCAGCCTGTCCTCCCAGCAGAGGGGCTCCAGCCCTCCCAGCATCTCCGGGGCCTCCTCCGGCCCTGCTCCAACAGCTCCGTGTCCATCTTATGTTGGGGACACCAAGGCTGCATGCAGTACTCCAGGTGGGGTCTCCCCAGAGCACAGGAGAGGGGCAGAATCATCTCCCTCGACCCAATCATAGAATGGTCCAGGTTGGAAGGGACCTTTCAGACCATCGAGTCCAACCATCAACCGAACACTAACAAAACCACCACTAACCCATATCTCAAAGCGCTACATCTGCCCGTCATGTGCACACGCGGGAAGTCCAAAGCAGCAATCCTCCTGTCCGTCCGTCTTTCTCATTAGGGAATGGAACAGTAAATGTGTGATGCAGCCTCCTGACGTCCCTTATGGTGTGGCCGTGGGTCTGTGATGCTTTGATGGTTGTGGTGAAATGGAACGTGCCTCATCTGAAAGAGAGTAAAAAAGAAAAAAATGTGCTTTTCTGTTGCCTTCTTAGTTTGTGTTTGGCCCATGGGCTGCTTGGTGTATGTTGGTACATCACCATTCTCTCCTCGCTCAGTGCTCTCGCCTCCTCTTCCTCTGGGCAGGGGACAGACGTCTGTCCGGCGCACGCTGTGCTTTACACTGATACTGCAGGGGAACCGCGTTATCCTGCGGCGAGTTTTGTTGCATGATCTGCCTGGTTTTTGGTGAGGGAAGGGAAGTAAAAGGGCATCCCGGTGTAATTCCACCCGGTGGATTTGTTAAGAGGAGGGTGGATGAGCAGGTGATTGTCTGAAAAGCAACAGTTTTCCATGAGGTTATCCCTCTGCTTCTAAAAATTCTCCTTATTAAACTGGTGGCTGCATGGACTAAAGAAAGGCGCCGGTGGTGGCACTTGTCCCGGTGGTGGCACTTGTCCCATCGGAGTTCTCCAAGCCCCGATACAGGGCCGAGCCTGGTTACCCTTTTGCTGCTTGAATGGAACCGGCCTTGCATTTTGTTTTTGAAAGTCCTAATTGCGCAACCTGTTAGTCTTGAAAAAAACTGCTTACTTCATTAATTAGCTTTACTTTGAAAACAGAGCTGGGTAGGGAGAAAGGCACTCCTAAGCAGGCAGAGCAGCCGCAGAGTGGGGCGTCGTGGTCCTTACTGGGGCGTCGTGGTCCTTACTGGGGCAGCTACGGGTTGCTGCTGGAATGAGCCCCCCGGTGCCTGGTGGGGTGTTTCCCTGGGTGCCGGCTGCGCTGGATGCACTGTGGATACCCCTTAAGGATGGACTTTGCTGGAAATGGGAGATGGGACTATACCTGCCGATGGTCTGCAGCACGAGCTGGGGATCCCTCTGATCCGCAGCTGGAAAAGGAGACTCGATCACCCCTCGTTCTGTTGTAGTCAAGTGCTATTAATAACGTGGCTTTTTGGCCTCTTTTCTGCCCTGTCCCTGTTACAGAGCACATCCTTTGGGACCTTCTGTTTCCCACCTCCCTCCCTGAGGACTGGAGTTTGCTTCTGGAGTTTGGGAGGTGTTTTATGTGTGTGTGGGCGATGGCTGTCTTGTGACCCGTCTGCCTTTGCTTGTCTGATCGCATCCAAGTGGGTCTCTCCAGCAGACTTTAATTTTCCCTTCACCTTCATTTTAATCAGCCCCTGCAGTCCTGCGTCATTGCTTTTCTGGCACCTCCGTAACTCCGGTTCATTTTTTAGCCGTCCTCAGGCAGGCGTAGACGATGGACTCTCTAATTAAATCACTGCTCCGTTACTCCTGCAGCACGTGGGAGCCTTGAGAAGCTTCTGCCTCAAACTGTGAGCCCGGGAGTTAAAACCCAGCGTTCTGGCAGCACAACTCACCTAGGTCTGAGTGTCGGGCACTGGGGTGGGTGTATTACTGGTGAATTACTCTTTTAACTTGCTAAAACTAAATAAATACCGCCCTGTTAGCTGCCAGTTGTGTATTGAGGTGAGCTTCCCTGTGCCATTTCCGCTGGGGAGCCGGGCGATTGCCCCAGCGATGGCACGACTCTGCCCCATGGAGATGTTTGTTTTTCCTGGCAGTTACAGGATGAAGTACCCACCTCTACAATCCATATGAAAATCGTCAGAGGCACATAAGGAAGTCATTAAGATAACTGCCTGTGTTCTTTTTGTACGTGAATTGTCTACGCTTGTTTGTTTTATCTTTATGAAATCGTACCGGGATGCTTGTTTGTTTGGATTATGGGCCTATTTTTAAGTAACCTATTTTTTCCCACTTTGGAAAATGCATTAGCTCGCTGTGAGTCGCGGACATCTGTGCAGGATGGCTTTGGGAACCACTGAGCATTCCCTGAAGCCGCTCTCTGCCCCGTGCGAGCCCTTGCCCCTTTGGCAGGTATCTGCCTTGCTAACCTTTGTTGTAAGAGATGTCCCCAGCATCC
The DNA here is from genome assembly GCA_013398915.1 of Dromas ardeola. Classification (NCBI taxonomy): domain Eukaryota; kingdom Metazoa; phylum Chordata; class Aves; order Charadriiformes; family Dromadidae; genus Dromas; species Dromas ardeola. The sequence continues at coordinate 94,801 of VYZM01013535.1, forward strand.
ACAGAGGGGCGAACGCAGCGCTTCTGAGTGCACTTTATCCTACCGAGGAGCCCTACGTTATCTTAATTTTGCTGTCCCTTCACCTCCTCCAGGACTTTGAAATTACAAAAGGCTTTACCCATCCCAAACCAGCCTTCAGAAAGCGGCAGCAGTAACAATCCGATAGGAAACGGTGACGTTTGTTAACCAACACACGCGCGCGCGGCATGTTTTGCAAGAAAAGATGCTATTTTTGTAGCTAAGTATTTCTTACATCTTTTTCCCTGAAGGGCTGAGTTCTTAAGGTCAGTTTAATTCATTCCTTTAGGTCCCGAGCTCTGGTGCCTGAAATTCGGCGATTCTCAGAGGAGGATAGAAACGTAATAAACACGAGAACTTTAAGAATGTTCTTCGTCTGAATTACAAATGAACAGCTTGCTTGTTTGAACAGTCTGCCCCTTTTCTAGTCAAGTTAAGCTTTGTATTGCAGGAAAGGGAGAAATAACTCAGGATTAAAGCTGCTAAGCAATGCGTATGTTTAGACTTGTAAGAGTGCCAGTACATAATTAATGTGTGAGTAAGCCAAAGGGAAAAAAAAAAAAGTTGTTTTTTTCCTTGATATAGACAGATAGATGCAGGATAAAACCTGATTTTTTTTTTGGGGGGGGAGGGTGGAGGGGTGGGGGGAGAAATAGTTTCTGAAAATATTATTTTCCAAGTAGCCGCTATTATTAATGTTTTTCGTTCTAGCTGCTTTGCAGTTTTAAGGCAAAAAAACAAAGCATGTCATCTTGTGCTGGCCTGGAGGACTTGTGCTTACTATTGAAAAGCTGCAGGATTTGGAGGGCGGGGAGGATAACCTCCAGAAGCGTTATTCCTGCTTAATCCTGCCCACCATGGCTTTTCCTCCCTGCTGCGGATGTTGGTGAGCACCGAGGGCTGGTGGCGGTCGCTGCAGCTTATTTCTGCAGGGAAAAGCGATGGGTTGACGGGTGGCATGGGTTCTTGTGGAGCCTTTGAACTCTCTCCTCCTTTTCGTATTTCTACAGCAGTATCAGAGCCTGACCAGTCATCAGTGACATTAAGCGTGTGGGAAGGTCCTGGTAGAAAGTGTTAGAGAACCCTGTATAGGGGATGTTTTCTTTGGTTGAGTTTGGGTGAGTAGGAGGATAATGGGGTGACTGGGAAGGGTTTTTCCCCTGAAGAAGTCAAGCGAACAATTGCTTTCTGTTCTTGAGGTCTAGTAGTGATGGTTTTTGTCAGCGTTGGGTTGATGGTTGGACATGATGATCTGAAAGGCCCCTTCCAACCTAGATGATCCTATGATTCTAATAAAGTGTTTATGTGAAAATGGTTGATTAAAGATCATCTCTGAGCATTTTGGAGAGGAGATAATGAGTCAGTGTCCCTCGTTATTTCACAGTGTATCTGTTCTTTAAACTACAAAATGAGGAGAAATTTTTTTTTTCTTTTAAAACCGGTGGAAAGGATCAGGAAAGAAGGACTTGTTTATGCCCGTGCTTTTAGCTGTGTGACTTGTGAACCCTTGCGCATCTGCAGAGGAGGGGATGGGCCGGTTCCTCCCCGGGGCAGACTCCAGCGCCTTACACCAGGACTGAGGCACGGAAATATCGCAGCTTGGTGACGTTCCAGAGGGATGTGGTGGGGTAGGATCCCGCCAGGCTCCGCTCTGTAGCAATGTCCCTGGTCTCGGAGGACGAGTGTGGCTGTTTAGGTTCCCAGCACCCCCAGTGTCCGGCTGTACGTGTCCCAGGAGGTGTGAGTTGCGACCCTCTGCCACCGTGCTGGGAAGATGAAGAGGTTCCTCAGCCTCCGTCAGGGGTGGCAGCTTGAAACGGCGCGTGGCTTGCTTTAGGAGGAGTTGTTTAATTAAGCTGCGTCCTGGAGGTCCTCCATATAAAGGAGGAGATGCCCCGGGAGGTGTGAAACTGGGGAGTGTGAAAACTAACTTGGAAGATGCATTTGTGGGAATGGTGACGGCAACACACCCGGCAGCCCCATGGGCAGAGGGACGTCTCGGTGGGGCAGTGATGGGTGCCATCCTCGTCCCACCTCGGGTGCCATCCTCCTGGCCCAGGCTGAGCACAGAGTTGCCAGGGTGACCTGGCCATGGCCACGGTCGCGGGAAACTAGAGACGCACTGAGGCTCTGCAGCACTGGAAGCGCTTCTAAGAACGGTGGGAGCATTGTCCTGCTTGTGATTTCCTTCAGCGCTTCCTGACACTGCTCCTGGAGGCTTGTCTCCGTGCTGGAGTGGGCTGATTCATTACTACCATTGTGCAAACCTTTGGAAATCACTCAGCTGTCCAAAAAGCTCTCAGCAGCTGCAGAGAGAGCAGTGGGGCTTCTGCGGAGGTGAGATGTGCTGCCCTGGCCCGAGCGGACGGCTCGGGGGGGGTCTGTTGAAATTACAGAATCACAGAATTGTCCAGGTTGGAAGGGACCTTTCAGATCATCAAGTCCAACCATCGACCCAACACTGACAAAACCACCACTACCCCATGTCCCTCAGCACCACGTCTGCCCGGCTTTTAAATCCCTCCAGGGATGGCGACTCCACCACTGCCCTGGGCAGCCTGGTCCAAGGCTTGACAACCCTTTCCGTGAAGACATTTTCCCTAATATCCATCCTAAACCTCCCCTGGCGCAACTTGAGGCCATTTCCTCTTGTCCCATGGCCTGTTCCCTGGGAGAAGAGCCCGACCCCCCCTGGCTACCCCCTCCTTTCAGGCAGTTGCAGAGAGCGAGAAGGTCTCCCCTCAGCCTCCTTCTCTCCAGGCTGAACACCCCCAGCTCCCTCAGCCGCTCCTCACCAGACTCGTGCTCCAGAGCCCTCACCAGCTCCCTTGCCCTTCTCTGGACACGCTCCAGCCCCTCCCTGGCTTTCCTGGGGGCTGTGTCGGATGCAGACAGCACCGAGGCTGCTGAGCATCCCATGGCATGCCGTGCCTCGGACCCTGCTGCTCTCGGGGGGTGTCTCGTGGGCCGTGCCATTTCCTGAAGATTTGCACTCCGTGTTTTGTAGATAAACAGATTTTCCTGTTTCTCACTTGGTTTGATTTGTTGTATACTTTAAAAAAAAAAAAAAAAAAGAGGGGGAAAGGGCTATATGGGGGCACTCGGCGCACCTCTCCCATGCTGCAGACAGCAGGATGAGTTCTACAGGTGTTTTTCTTAAAGCTGTTGGTATGAAAGTGGGAGGGGGGATGTCTTGTTTTTTCTCCCACCTCTTTTTTAGGGTTTGGGTTTTTTTCCCCGCTCTTGGAGAAGGAGAAAAAAATGTTTCATGCTTGTGTGACTTAGTAAAGGGGAGGGTCAACCCTTTGAGTTTGTCATTTAGAAGTTGAACCTTAATCTAATTGTCCCCTATTGCTGTGCCGTCCCTGCAGGGATGGGCATCTTCCTATGGTTCTTTTGTCTACCTGCGTTAGATGGAGGAATTGCTCTCCAGAGAAGCCTGTTCCCCTTCAGGGGTTATAGAGGGAGCTTAAGCAGCCGGCGCTAGATGAGATGTCCCTTCTGCAGTGACAAGTGGCATTGTCTTCTGACACCGCACCGGAGCCGAGATAGCTCAGCCTTGGTCCTGCACCCTGCCTCCAGCTTGCTGCTGGGTGTTTGTTTAGCGTTACCGTTTGGATAAGTTGTCCAACTGGTTTGTTTTTCATCTTGTGGCTATTTTCAGCCCTCGGCCTAACAAGGTGAAATGTCTGGGATGCTTTTCTGGGCTATAAGGAGGCACACTGCCGGCAGGGGAGTGGCTCACCCCCACCCTTCCTCTTTTTGGTAGCCTTTGGCTATCTTCTGGTCTATTTGCACCACTTAGTCCGGTCTTTTGTAAGAAGAACGGTCTGCCTCTGCACACATAGCCTGAGCCCCAAATCCCAGCATTGCGATGGCCCTGTTGCCCGGCCGGGAGTGCGGGGGTGGGGGGATCCGACACCTTGGCTAGAAGCAACTTCTCCGGGCTCTGGGCAGGAGAAGCAGCAGGAGAGCCAGTCAGCAGTGCAGCCCCGCTGGAACTGTGGGGACGGGGGCTGTTGCCGCTCTTGGTGTGTGCCAAGAGCATCTGTACCAGGGTGGAGGATGCCTGAGATGCGAGGGGAGGGGGACGTTTCACCCTGTCTCTTCCTTCCCCTCTGTTCAGAGGGACCTGGACAGGCTGGAGGGGTGGGCTCGTGCGAACCTCATGGGGCTCAACCAGGCTGAGTGCAGGGTCCTGCACCCAGGTTGGGGCAGCCCCTGGTACCAGCCCGGGCTGGGGATGGAGGGATGGAGAGCAGCCCTGAGAGAGGGGCCGGGGGGGGAAACGCTGGCCATGAGCCGGCAACATGCGCTGGCAGCACAGAACCCCCCCACAGCCTGGGCTACATCCCCAGCAGCGTGGGCAGCAGGGCCAGGGGGGGATTCTGCCCCTCTGCTCCGCTCGGGGGAGCCCCCCCTGCAGTGCTGCCTCCAGCGCTGGGGCCTCAGCACAGGAGAGACACGGAGCTGTCGGAGCGGGGCCGGAGGAGGCCCCGGAGATGCTGGGGGGGCTGGAGCCCCTCTGCTGGGAGGACAGGCTGAGAGAGCTGGGGGGGTTCAGCCTGGAGAAGAGAAGGCTCCGGGGAGCCCTTGGAGCCCCTGCCAGTCCCTCCAGGGGCTCCAGGAAAGCTGGGGAGGGACTCTGGATCAGGGAGGGGAGCCGTGGGACGAGGGGGAAGGGTTTGACACTGCCAGAGGGGAGACTGAGCTGAGATGTGAGGCAGAAATTCTTGGCTGTGAGGGGGGTGAGCCCCTGGCCCAGGTTGCCCAGAGAAGCTGTGGCTGCCCCATCCCTGGAGGGGTTCAAGGCCAGGTTGGACGGGGCTTGGAGCGACCTGGGCTGGTGGGAGGTGTCCCTGCCCAGGGCAGGGGGTGGCACTGGGTGGCCTTTAAGGTCCCTTCCCACCCAAACTGTGCTGTGATTTGATGATCCTTCTAATTGTAGATGTGTAATGTGTTCATTCTTGCAAATGTACTTGCGATTCCTTTGGGGTTGGGAGAAACTCTGTAACTGCCTTTTACTCGGGTAAGAATAGTTTTTAAAAGAAACCCGACTCTTGCTCCTTGGTTAAAGACCAGAGAGGACCCGTGAGCAAAGGTGGTTTTCCTCCAGTGTCTGCCAAACGACTGCGCTGGGAACGTCACTTCAAACTCCTCCGAGTTCCTCACGATCTCTAGCGTATTTAACCTCATCGTACTCTAGGATGTGGAGGCCCCGGTCTTCCTATTTCAAATGAAGGATTAAAGTGCAGAGATATCATTGTCATGCAGGAAGCCATCTGGCAGAGCAGGGACTGGAACCCTCTCACAAATGTCAGCTTGGTGGCCCAGCCTGTGGGACATCCATCATCTCCTGGGCATGGCTGAGACACAGTTTGTAATGGGGGAGTTCACTGAAATCTGCACTGGCTCGTAAAGTAAATTTAGCGCCTTGATGTGAATCTGTTGGTCTGCTGGGTCAGCCACCTTCACAGAGTCTCTCCCACACATTCAGAAACGCGTCCAGATGGAGAAGCAGCGAGTGGTGGTGAATAAACCACTTTTCCCGGGCTGTGTTGGTGGGCGGAAGCGCCGTGCTGTGCTCTGCTCATTGCCCTGCAGTCGATGAGCCAGCCATGTGCCCTTGTGGCCAAGAAGGCCAACAGCATCCTGGGGGGCATCAAGAAGAGTGTGGCCAGCAGGTGGAGGGAGGTCACCCTCCCCCTCTGCCCTGCCCTGGGGAGGCCACACCTGGAGTACTGTGTCCAGTTCTGGGCTCCCCGGTTCCAGAAGGACAGGGAACTGCTGGAGAGGGTGCAGCATAGGGCTACCAAGATGCTGAGGGGACTGGAACACCTCTCTTATGAGGAAAGACGGATGTAATTGGGTCTCTGCATTAGGGAAAAAAGACGTCTGAGGGGGGATCTTATCAACACTTATAAATACTTCAAGGGTGGGTGTCAGGAGGATGGGGCCAGGCTCTTCTCAGTGGTGCCCAGGGACAGGACAAGAGGGAACGGGCACAAACTTGAGCATAGGAAGTTCCACCTAAACATGAGGAGGAACTTCTTTCCTGTGAGGGTGGCAGAGCCCTGGCCCAGGCTGCCCAGAGAGGTGGTGGAGTCTCCGTCTCTGGAGACATCCCAAACCCGCCTGGACGCGTTTCTGTGCCACCTGCTCTGGGTGACCCTGCTCTGGCAGGGGATGGGACTGGGTGATCTCCAGAGGTCCCTTCCAACCCCTGCCATGCTGTGATTCTGTGAAGACAGTTTGTGTTGCGGGTTTGAGCTTTGCAGAGCTGGGCAGCCCTTCACACGAGCATCGATGGTGTCTAGCACATGTCAGTCGGGTGGATGGAGATCTGCACACGTCCAGAGAAGTTCCTCACTTCTTGCAGGTCTCGGCCTGTCTCCTGCAATTGGGCTTGGAGCTGCCTGGTGGTAATACCCATCCCAATAAAGATTAAAAAAAGAATAAAATTCCAAAGAATTGTAACTAAGGCTAGAGAGTGCATTCTCTCGTCACTTGTGTTACTTTTAATTGCAGTTGTCTTCCAGTAGGTCACCATTATTTATTCAAAGCATAGATGAGCAATATTTATTGCCATTATAAAACCATTTTACAGCCACCTTGTCTCCACGCTTGTCTCCACATAGTGTTTTTGCATGGGAACAGTGTGGGGGGTTGACGTGAGGTCTCCCTGTCTTGATATTGGCTAAATTCTTCTGAAATTACCAAGCACTTAACGAAGGTTTGCTTAGTTGTGGCAAACCTGGTATATGCTGCAAATCCAGTTACGTGGTTTCTTGGACGTTGCACCAGAATACAAGTGACTTAATAAAAAGAGAAAATTTGCGTTGGAAAGAAAGAAGAAAAAGGTTTTATTGTTCAATAGAGTCTTTGTGTACGTATTGGTAAAAGCGTGAGTGAAGGCTTCGGTGCAGAACGTGAGAACAGAGACTGGTTTTAGTGGAGGAGAGTTGGTTTGGGACCAGGAAACTGCAGGAAAGTCGCCCAGTTTGAGGCAGAGGAAAACTCGTGACACCTTTTCCCCTTTATGCTGATGCTGGAAGCAATACCTTCTGCCTGAAGAGACTAGAGTATCTCTCTTCCTATTTAATGAGGTGCGAAAAGATTCAGAGGAGTCCAGACTTGTGTCCGTGAAACACCTATGTATTTGTGTCAGGATTTGGCAGAGAATTTTACTGGTGACCAAAGTTATGCCTTTAGTAAACGCGATTCTTTACGTCGAATGTAGCTGATGTTGAATAGTGAATCAACGTGACCCCGATCCAGGACAGCAGAACAGAAATAACCCAGAATTTTAAGCACAGAGAGACTTTTTTTCAGTCTAACGTATCCAAGTGTCACTGCTCAGATCCTGGTGCTCCTCCAGTCCCCGCAGAGACGGCGTTTGCCCGGGAGAGCGGCAAGGAGTTACTGCTCACCGATGATGACTTCAAACGAACACGTTATGGGGTAAATGTATAGTTCTTTGTAGGTCATGGTAAAGCCAGCAGTCTTTTTCCTGAGCTCTTATCAACAAATACAACCACTTCATAAAAAAAGAAAGTCTGTTTTCATCAGAGCACCGCAGGGAGCAGCATCCGGGACCGTTCCAGGCTGGAGGGAGCGGAGATGCTCCCGCTGTCGCAGCGTGGCTGTGTAACGAGGATAACGAGTTGTGTGCCATGCAGTGGCCTGAAGATGAGCACTACAGCTGTCTCCTGCTTTGTGGATGCTGTAACAGCTGGTAAAAAGCCCAGAGAGTAAAAAAGCTGCTAAAACTGTGATAGTTTGGCTTTGCTGGTGCTTCTGACTCGGATGCTTAATGATGTGCTGCCTTCGAGGTACGGCTCTAGAAGATGAAAGGGACTTAGAAGAATTTATCGGTAGCCTAATGATTGCTAAACTTAGTCACTTGTTTCCTGGCTCGGGGCATGTGGAAATGCTGCAGAGGTGATAGTTTTGGTCTCGGGAAATAAATATTACCAGCGCGTCCAGTGCCGATGGTGCGGTGCGTGTACTCGTCGAAAGGCTTTGGCGGGGCAGAGGTTGTAGAGAGAAACACAACATGTCTTTTTTTTTTCTTTTTTATTCTTATCGTCTGATGTAGCGTGAAAAAATAAGACAAACTTTATCAGCACAAATGTGTCGTGTTTTTCTTTTTTTTTTTT
>VYZM01013535.1:103045-127440 GCA_013398915.1 Dromas ardeola
AAGTTGCCAGAAAACTTGGCAAATCCAGTGTCGTTGTTCCAGCACTAGCCCAGTGAGCCCCGTGGGCTCAGGGGGGGGCTTGGCTCTCCTTGAGACAGAAATACGGGCTGAGGAGCGGTGGGTTTCCCCAAAGGAGAGGCCGATGGGTGGCTGCTCATGTGTCCCCCTCCGTTACTAATCTTTGGAAGGCAAACGAGGGCTGTGGGTCTCCCCGCCATCAGCGTGGCCGGGGGAAGCTAAAGCCATTCACCCGGAGGGTCTCCAGCCCTGGGCCATGCCGAGCGAAGCCCGTGGCTGTCGCAGGGGCCCTGCAGCCTGGCGTTACCAAAATAGTCATTTCAGGCATGTGGTTTTTTATGTGCTGCCTGCAGGACGGACACTGATGAGACTGGAATCTTTGTTTTCATGGGAGCGGAAGCCAGTTTTGCTGCAGCTCCCCCATAACTCTTTAATCTGTGGGGACATTCCCACCAACTCACCCAGCCCCACATCCATACAATCTTCATTCTTCTCTGCCGAGGGCAGGGCAGTCGCTCCTCTGTTGGCCTGTCATTATAACCACCTTCTTCGGGTCTCTTTCAAGAAGAGACCAGGTGCATGTTTCCGTTAGGATTAAACTATTTTTAAGCTGTCTATGACAATGATATTATTCTTTTAGTCTCTTCATCTTTGTGCAGTAATCACAATTTCATAATGACAATATTTTTATTTGTAGTCTGGATGCTGAAGGGCCACTGTGTTTCGCGAGTTTGGTAGTTTACGTCACGCAGAAAGTCATCGTCCCTCCTATGTGTGTTTTGGTATAACTCTTTAAAAAATTAGGCAAGACTGTTTTTTCTTATTAGAAATTCATAGCTTAAATAACCTTTTCTGTTGTTGGAAGCTGTGGTAGACTATAATGAACTTAAACATAAATTAAGTGTTCTGTTTCTGAATACAGTTAATGGGCGCTTAAGTTGATTGCTCATGTTGGTAATAAACTATTATAAGCTGCTGTTTGATTCAACTTGAAACTCATGTTCTGATGTCTGTCTTCTCAACACTTAAGTGCTTTGCTGTATGGGCTGTAAAGAAATCCCCTTGATAAGAATATCGTTGTTGTAAGGAGACTGCCCTAATGGGCGATGTTCCCACTAGAGTGTTTCCAGCCCTGGGTCCGTGTGGGGCTGGTGCTGGTGTGGCCGGGAGGACACCGCCCACGGCGCTGGTGGGGAGCGGGGTCTCACCCCCGAGAGCACCGCGCCGCGGCAGTGACCTGGCCTGGGTGGCCACGTCCTGGGTGGTCACATTGGACCAGGCTGCCCAGGGCAGTGGTGGAGTCGCCATCCGTGGAGGGATTTAAAAGCCGGGCAGACGTGGTGCTGAGGGCCATGGGTTAGTGGTGGGTTTGTCAGAGTTGGGTCGATGGGTGGGCTCGATGATCTGAAAGGTCCCTTCCAACCTGAACGATTCTATGATTTCTTAGTCTGGAGAAAAGGAGGCTGAGGGGAGACCTTCTCGCTCTCTGCAACCCCCTGAAAGGAGGGGGGAGCCAGGGGGGGTCGGGCTCTTCTCCCAGGGAACAGGCCATGGGACAAGAGGAAATGGCCTCAAGTTGCACCAGGGGAGGTTTAGGATGGATATTAGGGAAAATGTCTTCACGGAAAAGGCTGTCAAGCCTTGGACCAGGCTGCCCAGGGCAGTGGTGGAGTTGCCATCCCTGGAGGGATTTAAAAGCCGGGCAGACGTGGTGCTGAGGGCCATGGGGTAGTGGTGGGTTTGTCAGAGTTGGGTCGATGGTTGGACTCAATGGTCTGAAAGGTCCCTTCCAACGTCGACCATTCTATGATTCTATGGTCTCTCTCTTCCATTCCTCACTCCGATCAGCAGCCTGCCAGCTGTAAGCTGTGCTGCAGGCACCCACACGTGGGGTACGGTATGTGAGGGGGAGGGAAAATAATTCCCCGAATCCCAACCCAAATATAAAGTTCTGCTGGGAATCGTTCTTTAACCCGATGCAAGGGTAGTGATGCAAGGGTCTCTTACCTTCGTGCCTGAATTGTAAACCTGTCTGTGGGGTGGATTTATGGAGGGCCGAAGAACAAGTCCAAGTCCAGTTAATTTATTTTTTTGCCCTCCTTGTGCTGCTGTGCACAGCAGAGCACTTTGGGGGCCGAAGCTCAGGTGTTTCTCAAACCAGACTCTCCTGTTCCCTCCCCAAGTCGTACGTGATTTATCCTTCTCATTGAAACTCTGTGGGGCGAGTTTCTTACTGAATAAATAGTTATGGAAAAGATACTGTTTGTTCAGCTGAAATCATGAGGAACGGGGTCAAACTCAACTCCCGTCTCCTGGCTCTGCGCCCGGGGTGGCTTTGAATGGTGCTTTCCATCCTTGGCACTTAGGAATAACCAAGAGGGATTGATCGCGTTGGTTCTCTTGTGAAAGCTAGGAAAAGCTGGGAGTTCAGGAGCTAGTAATTCAATTAACCATTGTGCAGGTTTAAATAGCTCATCTAATGCATGTCGTACAGCACGCGTGTAGTACGCGTTGGCTTTGCCAAGGGCAGCAAGGTGGAGATGGTCTGAGGTGGGGGTGGTGGTGGGATGCTCTCTGTCCTGGGGGGATTCAAGCCACCTTCGTGAAACACCCTGGCTACAGTCGCCGATTAAGCCAGATGCTTCCTCTGGCATTTCCTTAATTCATGTATTCTCTCCAAATTACTGCCGGTGGACTGAAATGTGGTTTTCTGTGGTCAAATGTGGCAGTGATGGCTTCTGAATTCCTGCAAATCCTGGCTCTGGATGCAAAGCCCCCGAGGGCTGCGTGAAGGTGCTGCCCTGTGGTTCCTGTTGCAGTCTGATGTCCCAGCTGGCGGCCGTTTGGAAAAATACTACCTCTTTCTGCTTTAATTTACCCTAAAACCGTGTCCTGTCCGCACGCCTCTGTGGGAGCGTGGCTGTGCTTTGGGCGGCAGTGTGTTGTAAAACCTGGGGTGTTGCCTCTCCAGCCTGCTGGGGGGGAAGGTAAATAGTGGCTTAAACATGATGGGGAAGGAGGTGAGCTGCCCTTCTGTGTGTGAACCCCAATGTCTGGTCAGGTGTACGAGGATGTGTCGTATTTTCATCACCTTCAGCACTGCCAGGTCGCAGTGAAAACCCACACAGGGGAGGCTTTGGGTAGTCTCAGGGAGGATTAAACAACGTAATTTAGCAAAGGCAGTAGAACAACAGCTGCGTTAGTAACAGAGCTGCGCTGAGGAAAAGTTCAGCATTTTCTGGTCTCTTCCTCGTGTTTTTTACTTTGCCAACAATGTTGCTTTAAAATGCTGAGCGTTAACATGGAATGCATCACGCTGAAACTCTTCCCTGCATGTAGGAGATGAGGACCACGTTGTCCAATGAGTTGCCAGCTTGCCTTTTAAAGCCATTTTATTACTGCTGATAGCCTTGGAGATATTTGAAAGCCTGTCTTCGGGGAAGGAGCAGACGTGGTTTGTGATCACTCTGAGAGCGCTGCTGCGGGAAGCGCTGATGGCCATGCCGTCCTCTGCTCTGCAGGCGAGCCGGCCCTGGGACCTCCTCCCTTGCAGTTTCAGCAGGGCTTTTTCCAGCCAAGGGCGAGGTTTCGAAAGCTGCTGAGCTGACTGAATAACAGCATGCCGTTGCTGAAAAGCATTTCCTCCTGGTTTTGGCAGTGCTTCTCCTGGAGTTTGGTGCTTGGCAGAAGCAGTCAGGCTTGCATGGGGCCAGGGAGGTCTCGGCGTGGTGGTATTGGGTCTCTGTGGTTGGTGCAGGTGCTCATCCAGGGCCTTGTGATCCCCTGGTTTCATCGAATCACTGGATGGTTTGGGTGGGAAGGAACCTTAAAGGCCCCCCAGTGCCCCCCCCTTGCCCTGGGCAGGGACCCCTCCCACCAGCCCAGTGTGCTCCAAGCCCCGTCCAACCTGGCCTTGAACCCCTCCAGGGATGGGGCAGCCACCGCTTCTCTGGGCAACCTGGGCCAGGGGCTCACCCCCCTCACAGCCAAGAATTTCTGCCTCACATCTCAGCTCAGTCTCCCCTCTTGCAGTGTCAGACCCTTCCCCCTCGTCCCACGGCTCCCCTCCCTGACCCAGAGTCCCTCCCCAGCTTTCCTGGAGCCCCTGGAGGGACTGGCAGGGGCTGGAAGGTCTCCCCGGAGCCTTCTCTTCTCCAGGCTCTTCTCCAGGTTTGGTACCTTATGGAGGTGGTGATGGGGGGCAGCAGCACAGGCATCTCCAGGGTGGGGTGTCCCCTAGTGCTGCCCCAGGCTGCTCCCAGTCCCTCTGCAATGGGGAACCTCATCGTTGCATTGCTTTTCTTAGTCAACATCGTATTCTATAAAGTTCCTCTTTTTGGTGGTCACCTACAGAAAAATGTCACTTTATTAAATGTATTATTTGTCAAAGTGGAACTCTCCCCACTCTGTCCTCCAAGAGCAGCCATTTCCATTTTCCAGTGTAGCAAAACGGTGCATAAAATATCCCCTTTAACCCGTGTTCCATAATGAGTCAGGACTTTCTTTTTTTTTTCCTTGAACTGAGATGACCTCTTTTTTTTTTCTTCCCCCCCCCCCCAGTAACAACCATTATTAGCGAGGCGGTGTTTGCTCAGCCCCCCGCGGGGCAGGCCAGCTCCACGGCCAGCGTGGTGGCCGCGCTCGGTGGCCTTGTGCCAGCACAGCACATGCCTTCTCGCACCTTCCCTCACTGCTCCGAGTTGGGCTTGAATTTTTATTTTGCTTCTGTATTCCAAGAGGCAGCTATTACTTCGGGGCAGGAGAATGATGATTTAGGAACGGCGCGCTCAGGGCCACTCGCACATCGCTGTGGGTGTTCTCCTTCCCTTGACGGGGCAGAGTGCACCCAGGATAGGCCAAACTGCTCCTCCTTTGCTCGAGCAACACGTTTGGTTGACGAGAAGGGGGAAAAAAAAATAATAGAAATCTTGTTTCCCTAATGTGAATAATCTTCTCCTACTAATAAAGAGGTTTATTTTAATTTTTGCCACTGTTGCTCCTCCTAATTGCTGCTTTTCATGCTCTGCCGAGCCGTGTTCGGAGCATTGTCACCTGGCAGTAACTAGTCAGAGGGCAAGTGAAGAACATGGGGTTGAGGTTAATCTTTTATAGTTACAATTAGAGGAAAAAAAGGTGTGTTGGGCTGTGCAGGAGAGCCTTTCCCTGCTGGCACGGGGAGGTTGGGATCCCCCTCTTGCGGGAGGAGACCTTCCTGAATGCTCCTGCAGCTCTTCGTGCAGAGTGGTGGCACTTGCTTCTTCGTCTGCCTCTATTCCTTGATCCTTTTGTTACCATTTAACATGTTAAATGTGGAACGTGATGGAATTGCCTTGCTAAGAGCACTTCCTAGGTAGTGCCTGGCACCTCCAGGATCTCATTCTTGTACCGGGGTTCCCAACTGTCACCATCACGTTTGTAGAACCAAACGGGTCTGCGAGCACCAAGAATAACGAAACTTGGGTTTTCTGCAGATTCATGTCCTTTGTTGATGAGACGCTTCCTCCTCCTCCTCCTCCTGCTTTCCTCTCCCCACCCTCTTCCCCTTCCCACCCCGTCTCATCGGCTTTCTCCTCCACTGTCTGCCGAGACTGTGGGTGGCCTGGTGCCTGCCGGCCTCGGGTCCCCTGCACCGGTGGCCTGGTACTGATAGAAAGTGTTAGAGAACCCTGTATAGGGGATGTTTTCTTTGGTTGAGTTTGGGTGAGTAGGAGGATAATGGGATGACTGGGAAGGGTTTTTCTCCTGAAGAAGTCAAGCGAACAATTGCATTCTGTTCTTGAGGTCTAGTAGTGACTTTTTTTGTCAGTGTTGGGTTCATGGTTGGACATGATGATCTGAAATCATGTGAAATCGAGACCTAGGCAATTCTATTATTCTAATAATTAATGCATATTTTTGCAGAGTGGTATTTTCCTGCTAGGTCCACCTGCAGCATCTCGCCTTGGCACAGCCCTGCTCTGTAAACAGTTGTGCTCTTGAATGGGAGAGAAGAACTTTGCTGGTTTCAGGGGAAAAAAAAAAAAAAAGCCTTGTAAATGAGCAAATGTTTTAAACTACAGGGATGTGTTTCCAGTGAGCTTGCTGGATGCAGCAGTGCTGTTACTCGCAAATGTGGTTTATTTGTGAGTGGCAGCTGATCCCTTCTCGCCGTGGGAAAGGGACGGAGCGGAGCCTGTGCCGTCTCCGAAAGGGCACTGAGCAAAGGCTCCGTTTTCTGCTCTCTAGAGCTTCTGTGAAAATTTAAATCATCGGTTCTTGGTAAGACACATGAGGGATAAATAAGGTTAAGATTGGGAGAAGCTGGCCTTGTATGGCAGCATGGGAATGGCGCCACTTTGCTTGAATTAATTAATCCGCTTTGTCTGTGAAGGGGCTGTGGGGATGCTCGGTTCCCGGGCTGTTGCGAGAGGAGGAGGAGGGCAGGCATGCGGGCAAGAGGTCCTCCTGCTTTGTCCATTTGTGGAGCTTTTCCTCCCAGGGCGATGCGCTCCTTTAGCAATCCTTGGAGTCTGTGACCACAAGAGAGACAGGATTTCGGCTCAGGGTCCGGGGGTTCCAGAATGAAGAGCAGAGGAAAAGGACCCCACCATAAAAGCCCCTATAAAGCAACAGTTGTGGAAAATTTACTTTGGTCCAAGCGTTGAGTATTGCTTAATTTTGGCTGATCGAGGGACTTGGGTGTAAGCCTGGCCTTTGGGTCGATTCTGCGCTACCCACCTTGTAGACGTAGGAAGGTGATTTCAGAAACCCTCCAGCCCACACTGCTCATGTTGGAAATCTCTTTAAATTCCTAAGGGAACTCCCCAAAGTCATGAACTGATAATGCAATAAAACATAACGGGAATACATTAGCGTGAACCGTCTCTGGCCAGAGGAGCTGTTTGGGTCTGAAAGTGCTTCACCATCGCCGTGTCAGATATTTGCAGAAACCAAGCCTTGAAAGGAAGGCTCGGTTGGCACGAAGAGCTGCCGCCTGCGGTTCTGCTTGCTGGCCTGAGCAAGGATGACCTAGGACAAAGGGTTTAGTCCTCCTGTTATAAAAAGCAGGCTCACCTTTTCCTGTCCTTTCCTGTCTCTGCAGTGGGAAACGCCAGGCGGCTGTGCTTTGGACTGGGAGCAATGTGTGCCCGCTGGGGGCTGATGGGGCTCAACCCGGCGAGGGGTTGGTCCATCTCCAGAGCAAACACGTTTTACTTAGAGTCACTTTAAATATTCCTTGGCACCTTTAGTCTGTGGTACCTGCACGGACAGGCAGATTTGACCTTTAGGAGCAATCCATGGCGATTTTCTCTTCCTGAGGCTGCCATC
The DNA here is from genome assembly GCA_013398915.1 of Dromas ardeola. Classification (NCBI taxonomy): domain Eukaryota; kingdom Metazoa; phylum Chordata; class Aves; order Charadriiformes; family Dromadidae; genus Dromas; species Dromas ardeola. The sequence continues at coordinate 110,372 of VYZM01013535.1, forward strand.
CTTATGGCTGCACAGGAAAACTCCTCCGCTCTACGGGCTGCTCGTGGTCGCTGGGACAGTGGGCAGCCACTTGCAGGTGCATGGACCTAAGACGCTGTTCCTCTTATCTCTAATCCTGAAAAAAAAATAAGCCAGAGATAAGAAAGGAAGAATAGAGAGATAGTTTCTATGGATTGGGTGTGATTTGACTACTTCCTCCCAGCATTATGAACGGGACTTACTGCTCCTCCATGCTGGACTGCGAGCTGCCCGGTCCCACCAGCTGCACAAGCTGAATGAAATACTCATACGCAAGAAACCAGTTCAGCCTTGACGTGCAACTCCTTTATAGAAAGCTCTTGGTAAAAAGGATGATCATTTTTTAGAAGCGATTTTAATTTTGACAAGTGAGGATGAAATATTTTAAATCATAAAAGCAGGTCCCTGATTTAATGCCTGTGGGAGGACAGAGAGAAGGTGGAGCGAGACTCTTCTCAGGTTTGCAAGGGCAGGGTGAGAGGCAGCGAACACAAATCATGGCAGGGGAATTTCTGATTAAATATTATGTGTTTTCATAATGAAGATAGTCAGGCATTGAAACTGGGTCTCAAAGAGGTGGTGGAGCCTCTAGCCTTGGAGATACCAGAACTCAGCTGGACGGGGCCACAGGCAATCTGACCTAAGCTGGCGCCTCTTGGTTGAAGGACGAGAGCAGGAGGAGTTCTGTGCATGAAGGGACAAGGGAGTTACACACCCTTCGGTATTCAAATAATAAAATTATCCAACTATTAGCAATACAAGTAGCTGCAACGCAAAAGCTGCTTTGTGTGCCAAAGCTTGCTGCTGCTTGCAACTGCTTTTCCCGGTTAGACTGATGCATGTCTACGAGGAAGCGAACGTTTTCTCCTGTGAACCCAATTAGGATGAATGAAGAGCCTCCAAATTTTGCAGGTAACTTTTTGAAGCAGTCTTAGTAGTAGTAAGGATCACATTTAAAAAAAAAAACAACACGCCACTAACCAAACAAGAAAGCCAAACCACCACTGTTCTAGCTAAAGCCAAAAATCATGGGGTAACATGCATTTTGGACCTGATTTGCTGGTGTGTGCATTTTTGTACTTCAGCATCAGCCGATGTAATCAGTCAGGTTGCGTCACCACGGGGGTGACATAATTCAGGAGACAACGATCAGCCCGTGTCAAGGAGAGGAAAACTGAAGTAGGAGCGTGAGTGATAGGGGAAAAGGTCTGCTGTGGAAGAAGGCTGTTTGGAGCAGGCGGGTCTGCTGGTGGCTGGTGCCGGTGGGCTGTGGGGCTCCGTGGGAAGCTGCAGACCCGGTGGTGGTCGCAGGAGGGAGCGGAGCCGGCTGCTGACCCCCTGATGCTGGCTGGGAAGTGTGAGAAACGCTCCTTATCCAATAACCACGGCTCAGGCAGTGGACGATACGAAGCACATTTTATTTGAACATTCTTGCAAGAATGGGTGACCTAGCAAGTAGGCACACTTTCGGTTCTTGAAACATACCTTTTTATTTCCTAATCCCGGCCGAATTTTTCCCTCCCCTGTTTCCCATTGGTTAGGTACTCCAGGGTTCACAGCCTGTCCGGAGAGCCTAAAATTCTTCCCGGATGTCCTGCCACTGTTTACTTCTCTTTATGCTACAACTAAAGGGATTATCTGACTAGTTTATTTCTTTCCTTTTTGGTAAAATTGCTGAATGTCATTAGCCCTGGTTAAATGTTTGACTACCCTTCTAGACACAAATCCGGTATGAATCAGTTTGTCCTTTTGTCTGTGCGATAAGAGATGTTCTACAAGCCTTTGCTGGAGCCCCTTTGTCTAGTCATTCCCTTATCGTGTCACCTCTGATGGAAACGGCTTTCCTCCATTGCAGAAACAATACCGCCGTTCTTACAGAAGTGCTGCACGGGCTGGTCCGTGTCACGGCCGTGGTGGCAGCAAGGGCTGGGTCCCACCTGTGGGAGACCCTCTGCAGGTACCCGCGCTGCTTCCCTTCCTGCAGCCTGTCTGTAATTCTGTCCTGTAATTCTGCAAGTTCTTCTCTCCCACTTTTCTTTGACTTTTTGGAGGTAGCCAGAGCAGTGCTGATTTGCGTTTAGGTGGATACCGGTGGTGCAGCTTCATTTAGACTGGAGATAAAACCGTCCCACCTCCACGCTGCGCAGGAGCCGAACGGCTCAGCTTGGAGCTGCTCTGGCACCTTCTCTGCGTTTGGAGACACAGCCACAGCGCTGACGTGTTCCCTCCTTGCCTGTGGAATGCTTCAGACTTATTTAAACTCTCCTTCATTTCTTAGGTTCTTTGAAGTGTTGTATCTCCTTTGATCCTAGGGTTGGCCTCCGGAAGAGAGCTGCGGTCAGGGCCGGAGCGGTTCTCAGCGTTGTTGCTGAGGCTGAGGGGTGTGTGGTGCTGTCCCCCCTTGTCCCCCCCATGTCCCCAGCGTTACTCTGTGCCTTCAGGCAGCAGCACGGTTCAACCTGGGAAACAGCCTGATGCAAATTGCTGTGGCCTGTGTGGGCCACATCAGATCACGGGGAGCGGTGGAGGGCAGAGGCGTCCCTCAGAGGGACCTGGACAAGCAGAAGTGGGCTGGCAGGAGCCTTTGTTAAACGTGGAGTTGAACAAAAGCAGGTGCGAGGTCTTGTGTCTGGGACAGACAAACCCTGCTCAGCGTTACGGGCTTGGGCCGACTCTCTGGGTAGGAGCTTTACAGAACAGCATCATAGAATCATTTAGGTTGGAGAAGACCTTCAATGTCATTGAGCCCAACTGTTAACCCAGCACTGCCAAGCCCACCACTAACCCATGTCCCTCAGCACCACGTCTGCACGTCTTTTTGAACAGAAGTTGCCTGTGGGCAGAGCGCCCTTGGGTGAGGGACCCAGGAGGGGGTCTATCAGGCCCAAGGAGGTGGTCCTCCTCTTTATCAGGGACTTCTGATGCTGCATCTGGAGTTGCATCATGTCCGCATCGGGGCTCCCCAGCACAGAGAAGGGGTGGATGCGCTGGAGTGGGTCTACCAGAGCCACTATGGTGGTTGCGGCTGGCTCGGCCTGGGGCAGAGAGAGGACACGGGGAGACCTGGCCGCCGTCTGCAGCCACCCCATTGTGCTGCCCAGAGGTGGAGCCAGACCCTTCCCGGAGGTGCCCAGCGCACACGGGCTGCGACATGGGGAACCCCGACCACAATTAGGGGGAAAAATTACTGTACGAGTGGCCAAATCCTGGAGGGGCCCAGAGAGGTTGTGGGGTCTCCATCCTGGGTGACCTGGCCTGAGTTAGAGCTGCTTTGGGCAGCTGAACCTGGGTGAGCTCCAGGGGTCCCTTCTCATCTACCTCGACGTTATTCCATGGTTGTGATTTTGTGGTTCTGTAGTTTTATTTGGCATCTTTATTGTATAATGCATCGCTCTGGGGGTACCTTTGACTAGCTTTGAGGTAAATGCAGTTCTGTTCTGGTCCTGCCTGAATAATAAAATTAGAAACGTGCTTGTATTAGGTGCTAAGCATTTATCAATTTATTTATCAAGGCATTTATCTTGCTCTGTGAGAGCAAGAGGGGAATTATATATTTCTCTGCCACCTTGTGAAAGCTACTACAATTTTTGCTTCTGTTGCAACATAAAATTATGTATCTTGAGCTCTTCTTGCTCCCCGTATTTTTTGCAGTGTGTATCACGTACCGGAGTGCCAAGAGCTGGGGACTGGGAGTCCCTGGCTTTGGGCGAGCACTGCTGCGGTAACCGCTCACGCGGGTCAAGGATGGTGAGATGGAACGGCAGAAATATTGTGGGTTTTTCTTTGATTTCTTTGTAGCTTTCTTTGGCATCTCAAATTTTTCAGGCAAGAATGACTCACTCGTCCATTATGTAGTTTCCTGACTTTTAGCAGTTTTTCTTTCACTTAAAAAATAATAATTATTAGCTTTGCATCGCCGTGCTCGGCAGCCAGCGTTCAAAGCCGCGTACCGTGGGCTGTGGCTGACTGGAGCGGCTGACTCATGTCTGTTTTCAGATTGACATTGATTTCTTCCCACCCCTCGCTGGGTTTCTGTCTTTCAAACTATCTGTAAGGCATGGAGCTGTTGGAGCGGGGCCAGAGGAGGCCCCGGAGATGCGGGGAGGGCTGGAGCCCCTCTGCTGGGTGGACAGGCTGAGAGAGCTGGGGGGGGTCAGCCTGGAGAAGAGAAGGCTCCGGGGAGACCTTGGAGCCCCTGCCAGTCCCTCCAGGGGCTCCAGGAAAGCTGGGGAGGGACTCTGGATCAGGGAGGGGAGCCGTGGGACGAGGGGGAAGGGTCTGACACTGCAAGAGGGGAGACTGAGCTGAGATGTGAGGCAGAAATTCTTGGCTGTGAGGGGGGTGAGCCCCTGGCCCAGGTTGCCCAGAGAAGCTGTGGCTGCCCCATCCCTGGAGGGGTTCAAGGCCAGGTTGGACGGGGCTTGGAGCAACCTGGGCTGGTGGGAGGTGTCCCTGCCCAGGGCAGGGGGTGGCACTGGGGGGCCTTTAAGGTCCCTTCCAACACTAACCAGTCTCTGATTTTATGAAATGAGCAGCAGTGCGGGGAATGTCACTTGTGGAGCTCAGGGCGCCTCAGCAGATGGCCATGGGCTTTGTCCCCCGTTGTTTCCTCTCCCACCGTGATTAGGGAGAGGAGAGCTGGTGGTGGCTCTCTGAGAGCACCGAGATCATCCAGCCTGGTGGTTCATGGTCACAGGTCCCCATGTGGCTGTGTCTGCACTGCTGGAGACGAGGGGTGGTTGTATCTGGCACTGAAACAGGCTGGAGCTCCCTGGTCTGGGGACGGGTTTGGGAGCACCGCAGGCAAGGGAAAAGCTCCGTTTGGCCTCTGGGAACATGGACGACGCTCTGCGGTCAGGGCAGTGACTCCAGAAAAGCAATTCTGCAATTTCAGAGCACTGGTGCGGAATTGCTCTTGAGAAATCTGAGATTTTCTAAAATATTTTTATACTGAGAAATGTTTACACCTCAGTATTAATAAACATCCGTTACATCTAAAAGTAAGTAACCCTATACCACATTTAAAGCGAAGAAGGCCACTTTTCCCTAGAAGCATTAACTGAATCTACTGGTTCTGCCCCCTGGAAAGCGTAGGGGCAGGAGGGGACCCTTCCCCATTGCGGCTGCCTTGGTGTGCTCTGTAAGCTCGGGAAACAGAGACATCCCACAGTGCAAAAGAAGCGAAGGAGTGATAAATCTCTGAGACGTTCTGTGAATTACAATTATACCTGTAATCCTGAAAATACTTTCACAAATTGTTTTGGGGGAGGTGTGGTGTGTGTGGAATGCATGTCTTGAGCTGCATCTGTAGAAGGCAAATCTGCAGTGATGTCTTGGGTTTTGGTCGTGCACTGGTTTTGGAGACATGGAAGTTAGCAAACAGTGTAAATTAGAGACTGTGTTCAGCAACATAGGGAGAAAGTAACCAATAGTCAGAAAAATGCTTGTAAGTCTGAAAATCCATCATATATTTATGCCATAAAGCAGAAGCTGGAAAAAAAACCCCAAATTATGTCTGGTAATATTTTTTTCTTTCATAATTTGCAACTCTCAGAGAAAACAGCTGGTCAGTTCCCTGATTAAATCTGCGTTCTGTGCGGCCATGGGGAAGCCCGGCTCTGCAGCGCTGCTGCCCTCAGCAGATGTTTCTGTGGGGCCAGAGGGTGAAGCACTGGGAGCAAGACCATGGGAGCTGGGACCGAGCTTCTCCCAGGCGATGGGTGGGATGGGCACTGGTGAGGCCCCACCTCGAGGGCTGTGTCCAGGTTTGGGCCCCTCACCATAAAAAAGACCTTGAGGGGCTGGAGCGTGTCCAGAGAAGGGCAAGGGAGCTGGTGAGGGCTCTGGAGCACGAGTCTGGTGAGGAGCGGCTGAGGGAGCTGGGGGTGTTCAGCCTGGAGAAAAGGAGGCTGAGGGGAGACCTTCTCGCTCTCTGCAACCCCCTGAGAGGAGGGGGTAGCCAGGGGGGGTCGGGCTCTTCTCCCAGGGAACAGGCCATGGGACAAGAGGAAACGGCCTCAAGTTGCGCCAGGGGAGGTTTAGGACGGATATTAGGAGAAATTTCTTGCCCGAAAGGGTTGTCAAGCCTTGGAAGAGGCTGTCCAGGGCAGTGGTGGAGTCGCCATCCCTGGAGGGATTTGAAAGCCGGGCAGACGTGGTGCTGAGGGACATGGGGTAGTGGTGGGTTTGTCAGTGTTGGGTCGATGGTTGGACTCAATGGTCTGAAAGGTCCGTTCCGACCCGGCCATTCTATGATTCTGTGAAAGAGCTGCTTGTTCCGCTTGGAGGGCTGGAGCTCGCCCTGCAGCATGGACCTCTCCTGCACGCACCGCCGTTGGCTGGCACGGCTTGGTTCTCTCCTCTCAATGAAGTGCTCACAGCAAGTCTGTGCAGCCGAGGAGCTCTGCATCCTCGCAGGATTCTCTCCTCTGGGAATACTTGTTTGCACTGTCTGTCTCTCCAGGAATATGGATAGAGGTTGCGCATTGGAGTGTAAATTGCTGCTGCTCTTACTTTGATGGACCGCAGATGCCGGTGCTTCTGGATCCCCCAAAGCCATGGAGCCAAGAGTTGCAGAGAGCTGGAAGGAGAGGGTTTATTTAGCCTGACTAGTGTCTTCTGGTGTTGGCATTTGCAATGCCAGCAGGTCTGTCTATCTACATCTGGCTGAATTGTTGCAGTTTTCAAACAACCCACAATATTAGCAGATTCAAATTAATCAGTGAAACTTTACCTCTCTCCAGTGAAGGTGCTTCTACAGAACATGAGTTGTGAAAGGACAGTCATGTTGAGTGAAGGACGTCCTTAAAGTCGAATCTGGATGGCCTTCACTGTTTGGTACAGTTTTAATTACTCGATATTGTTCGGCGCAAAAGAGGAGGAATGTGTAAGCAGTGAGATTACTTACTTTGTTATTATGAAGTAACCCAATCTCTCGTTATTCCAGCCTGGTAGAACTTTTTCTTGCCCGTGGGATATTTTGGCTTCTGCTGCTCATCTTGCAGACAGACTCGACGTGGTATTTTCTAGCTGACTTTAGGCGAAACCGCTTTGCCTTCCAGGGTGGTACTAAAACAACTGTTCCTATCTTATTTAGACAGCCCAACAGAAATATTACGCAGTCCTTGGGCCTGAGGAAAGCAAACAGAAGTTTCTCAGGAAGGAAATACCTGAAATCGGCAGTTTGAGGCCAGAGCACCCAAGCCAGGGTGCCGAGATCTGCTCTGGAGAGGTCTGGGAGCGACGGGGTGGGCAGAACCATGCCCCAGCGCTGGGTTGGTGGCGTGGGCAGGAGATGGGGTGGTTTATCAGGACTGGGCCGTGTGTGGGGACGGGGCAGGAGGGGTGGTGGGCACTGTTGGGATGAGACGATATGGGCCCAGAGGGTGGCATGGGGTTGGTGGTGGGTTCTTCCCACCCCACAGGGAGAAATAAGTCTGTTTTGTTCTGGTGGGGGAGTCTTTTTGGGGATTGGCGGTTATTTTTTAATGTGTTGGAGAGACCAAAGCATTTGAAGAGGAAGAGACAGGCTGAGAGAGCTGGGGGGGTTCAGCCTGGAGAAGAGAAGGCTCCGGGGAGACCTTCCAGCCCCTGCCAGTCCCTCCAGGGGCTCCAGGAAAGCTGGGGAGGGACTCTGGGTCAGGGAGGGGAGCCGTGGGACGAGGGGGAAGGGTCTGACACTGCCAGAGGGGAGACTGAGCTGAGATGTGAGGCAGAAATTCTTGGCTGTGAGGGGGGTGAGCCCCTGGCCCAGGTTGCCCAGAGCAGCTGTGGCTGCCCCATCCCTGGAGGGGTTCAAGGCCAGGTTGGACGGGGCTTGGAGCGACCTGGGCTGGTGGGAGGTGTCCCTGCCCAGGGCAGGGGGTGGCACTGGGGGGGCTTTAGGGTCCCTTCCCACCCAAACCATTCTGTGGTTCTGTAAGAGTGGGACACCAAAGGTTTGCGCTGGAGGGGACTGGGTGGAAGCAAGGGTTAAAAAGGACTTTGCTGCTCGTTGTAGGGAAGAACAAGGATGTTTGGAAAAAAAAGGATGAAGCTTTGCTGATATGAAATCAATAAACTGTTGCATGGAGAAAATGAAGGCAGCTAATTGCAATCAGTGATGAGGGAATTAATTGCAGTAAGTAGATGCTGAGCTTGTGCCAAGGAGAGATGCCCATTTGTGGGAGAAATTTTTAATTGCATAAGAGCTAGTGGCCGTACAGCAGCGTCACTGTGCAGGCTAATTCCTTCCTGTCCCCATCTTAAGCTGATGGTGGTGACCTGAAGAGATGGGTGTCTGCAGATGGATCACTGAGGGCTTCCTCCTGCATCTGTTTCACCTTGCACAGCTTTGTCACAGTGATCCTGAGAGATGAGGGGATTTTCCAGGAAGCGGTAGCTGCCATCAGAACAGGGGGGATGGCTTTGGCCCTGTGAATTCTGCATGGGCTGTTTCTCTGAACGCTATTATTAGCTGGTTTGCAAACATTTGCAGTTGGACCTTCCAGCGGAGGCACCCAAGGGCGTTGTTACTTCCTCTAAAAGCGTATCAGAGATCAAATGGTCCAATCTCTGGTTGTATTTACATTTTTTCTAGACTGTTTAATTTGAGTTAGGTGCAGGGTTTGTTGTTTGGGGTTTTTTTTGCATCGTGGAAGCTGTTTCATTAAAGGAAAAAAAGTGTATCTTTGAACTCCTGCTGATGTGTACTTAGTAGGTGAAGGTTTTCCAGTAGGACCCACCGGTTGGGTTACTTGTGCTCGGGTGAGGATCTGAGCCCATCTGTGCCGCAGAAGCCATTTGCAGCCCCTCGCGTAAAGTGTGGTGGAAAACTGGCTGACTTCAATGAATTTCTATTTCACTGTCTGCTGCAGACCCCCCTGCTTCCGAGGTGAGGATAATTTAACACGGCAGCAAGAGGACGTGAATAACTTAGTGGTGTTGAGAGAGACACTGGAATGCTCCTGATGGTACTCCCCTCCGCTGGAATCTTCTACCTATGAAAACCACTATGAAAATAGGCGGTTGGAGTTGCTTGGCTCTAGGGGAGGTGGGAAGATGGATGAGGTCCATGCTTACAATGCCAGGGAGTTGTGAACGACTCCTTGATATAACACGAGTCGCACGTTGCTGCCTTCCAGAGCGAGACATCATGCCCAGCCTCTGCACCTCCCAGGGAAGGAATTTTACTGCCACGGGAACTAGTTAAAAAGGAATAGGGAAACGTTAAAATCCCAATTTGTTTGACAAGTTCACCTTTTTCTAAAACAAAAACGCCTATATGTGAATTTTCACATGCATTTGTGAACAAGCATTCCGTGTTCAACGTGGAGTAGTGGCTGACAGTTCTCTGTATAGCAGATGATATCCAGCTGTACAGTGTAAACTTGTCGTATACAAATACTGTGAGTACTTTTATGACAGTGGAAGTGGTTATATACACTCACAACTTGCCAGGCTCCATTGTTTGGTAATTAGAGCTGGAAAAGTGGCTCTGCCCTTTCTGCCGTGCTCGCTGTGCTGCTGCTCTGTAGCCTTGCAAAATATCCCGGTTCCCTTCCATTTTCCTCATCTGTCAAGGGGGAGCGGTGATCTCCGTGTATGGTCCTCACAAAACCATTTAATGCTTTTGTTAAAATTTCTGAAGTTGTCCTTGGCACTTCTTTATTTGAAATCTGGAGGTTTTGGAGGAAGTTAAGCTGACTCCTTGTTTATATTAGTGAAATGTGTAAACAATTATTTTTTCCCCAAATGTAAGACTTCTTTGTTTGGTTTTTTTTTTTGGCTGCCATTCCAGTGTTTATAAAAGTGAGTTATGTAAATGGCAATTCTTATAATTAAACTGCTATCTAATCCTATCCCAATGGCTGCTCCTGTTAAAAAGCTCTGTGCTACTGGGGGCACTTGGCGGCGATGGCGTTAGCGCAGCTTTTCAGCAGTGTTGGAGATAATGGGACCTCGCAGGAGAAAATTGAGAGAACCTGGAATTAAACAAACAGCAATGTCATTAGAGAGAATCTCCCACGAGAAGGGAAATGGGATGTTACAGAGTCGCTGACGCTGGCAGGGACCTCTGCAGATTGTCCTCTCCAGATTGTCCTCTCCAGCCCTGCTCAGGCAGGGTCACCCAGAGCTGGTTGGCCAGGGCCGTGTCCAGTTGAGTCTCGACTGTCTCTATGGATGGAGACTCCCCACTCTGGCTGGTGCTTTTGACCACTTTTAGAGTAAAATGTCTTTTCTGATGTTTAAGTCAGATTTCCTGTATTCCAGTATATGCCGCTGCCTCTTGTTCTTTCGGAGCGGGCTGAGCTGACGGGGCAGTCGCAGCAGGAGAAGGTGTGGGACTGGAAAGTATAATTTCTCCTGTGACGTTTCATAAGCCATGTCTTTTTAATCTGTTCATAAAACCAGCCCAAGCTGCTTTTCATGGTAGGTGTCACTCCAGCCCTGCCTGGTCTACTCTGGCGCTTAGGCCTAAGTGTCCGTTGATGATCTCCTAGGTGGTGGCATCCGTTGGGATGGCAGCAAGGTCCCTGAGCAGCCTGCTCTTAGGAGGTTGGGAAATCCCTTTAGTGGGGGAGAGCGAGCCCCGAGGGGTGAAGTGGGTGGGTGTGAGTCCACAGCAATGGCAGGAGGAGGGATGTAAAGATGGAATGTGTTGATAGCCCCAGGCCATCATCGCCGTCTATCTATGGGTTGGAAGGGACTCTTTGTTCTGAAAGGAAGGACAGATTGTAGCTATTGAGAGGTGATAGTGGGGAGATAAACAGCAGGACTGGAGGCACAAACCAGTGGGGTGAAGAGACAAAAGACTCCTGATGGCTCGGAGAGGTGGGGTGGGAGGGTCGAGTTTACTCGATGATGGTGTCAGCTCCTGAGGGGTCCAGCAGTCACCCCCCTAAATCCTGGTGTGCTCTGCCACCTAAGAACGAGTTGGGACAAACGATGAGGACCAGTGTCGTCTTTGTAGAAACTGCTGTAGCAAAAAGCAGTGCCAGGCCTTCTGGAAGAGGAAGATGCTAATTAAACAAAACCAATTTTGCATTCTTTTAAAGCTTTCATTCACTGAAGGTGCCACACATACTATCCGAGTGGCCTGACGTGTGGTGTCATTGTGTGTGCCGTGGAGGGCAAGTCGTGCTGGCTACTAAGCCCTCATTTACGTTATTAACTGGCCACGAGGAACACAAGAGATGACCTGGCTTTTGGATAGGTCTTTTTTGTCTCCCTTTAGGGAGACAAGTGTTATTTTTTGCTTAATCTTCCATAAATCTTAGGCAAGGTTGCTGCCCCTGGTCTTTGTTTCTTCATTTTGGGTATTTTTAGAGCCACAGCCTGTTTTCCCGTTGAGATGATGGGGAATGGCCCATGCCCTCTGGTGGAATCTCATGACCATTCTGTTATCAGTGCAGGGTCTTCTGCTGATTAAATCGTTTGTGCCCTTATTCGGGCTTTTCCTGGCCTTGATGCAAACAACAAATTCCTCGCTATTTACTGGCTTGGTTGCTGTTGATTGTGTGCGTGGTTATCAACACATGCCATTCTTGCAGCCAGTGCTTTATTGCTCCTTCTGCTCCTGTTGTAGTTGTGTCTCATCCTTCGCCTTTGTGTTACAAATGCCCCCAGGTTGTCCTCGGGGTTGCAAGAAATCTGGGCAAAATCACTTCAATACCTGTGTCTTGTGGCCTGAATGCTGGACGGAGCACCTGGATGAGCATGGTTTGGGGTTATATGGTTGTGAGAGTGTTAATATGAATAAAATCACTCTTGTTTTATAATAACACGACCTTTCCTTCCTGTAATTTAAACTTTGTCAGAGCGTTGATATGTTCATTGCTATAATAATAAGCACAGGCTCAGAACAAGATGATCATGTAATATTCTGGGAGATATCTTTTAGCTTGGTTTCATTTTTCCTTCTGAAGTCGAGTCCAAAGGCAGTATGAATACGATGACCATCCTGGGTTCTTGCTCTCAGTCGTGGAGATCAGCGTGACAAATCACTGCAGGAAAGGCCCAGCCCAAAGTTCTGAGCTAATTTTGCAATAACTACTAAGAAAACTCCTGCAGGGTAGGAGAGGAAAACCAAATCTGCGCAAATCGATGTTAGGGCATCTGATAATATTTAAAATAATTCTGCCAAGTTCCTCTCCCTTGCCAATTAAAATCAAGAAAAATTACACAGATGAAAAACTGCTTCCCTCTGGTTGCTATGCAGTGCTTGGACAATGTTGTGGCCGTGCTATGCAGTGCCGTTAGTCACCGTCCGCCTCCTGTTGTCCCCGAAGGTGTCATGGAAGGAGGGAGGCTTCCTGGCACACCCCAGCAAGGAAACGCTGACTTCACCCCCTGGGCTCCCACCGTTCCTCACGCCCTGCCTGCCATGGTGTTGTCCCTGGCTGCTGCTTTGGTTGCTCTGTGTTGATGTTCCAGATGTTTTTCCCAGGTCCAAGCGCAGGCTCCATGAGCCCAGGTGTCCCTTATCTCCACCAGTTTCCTACGGCAGCCGGCCATGAGCAGCGTGGGGGAGAGAACAGTCCCACCATGCTGGGAAAGGGAGAGCTTTCTTGGCTTGCTCACTGTTTCGGGTTACCAGTTTGCAGGGCTGCTGGGCTCTCCTGGCCATATGGACGGCCACGAGTTCATGCAGAATAAACTTCACGAGGTTTGTGAAGCAGCAGGACACCGGCCCAGCCTCTTCAGGAACGCACAAGTGTCTCCATCATCGTCCAACTCATCTTGCTGTATCCATCAGGAGCAGCAGTGTGTCCCAGACGTACTTTCTTCTTCTTCTTCTTCTTCAGCTAATGAATGCAGAACCCCAAAACCATAGATGGAGCCTCATGCCCCAAGCGCAACCTTTTCCATGCTGGACCTCACGGAAAGGGTCTTGTCTAGACCCTGGTTTGGTCGTGGGAGCTGGTGTGGGGACACAGCTCTGTGTCCAGCAGCTGGGGCATAGTGGCTTGTCAGCGGGGGGGAGGAATTGCTCCTTTTATGACCTTTTATGATTTTTTCTGCTTCTTACAAACATTTTATGTGGCGCTCTCATAGGGAAACTTGAAAGAATCTGATTTACTCAGTTCTGGATAATTTCTTATTTTTTCAAACTCAAGCCAGCCAAGGATGGATGGGCAGCAATAGGGGTGTGGGGTAGTTTGGACTGGAGAGGGAGAAAATGGCTGTTAGTGGAATTTGGTAGAGATGGTTAAATCTTTGCATTTGGAAATAAATGCAGGGAGGTTGCAGTGGGTCTGGTTTTTCCAAAGCTAAACTGCTTTACATTTTCTCCTGGATTTTTTTTCCCCACAACTAAACAAAGTAGGAGGAGGAGATTGTGCATCATCATCATCATCATAATATTACCACCAAACCTATAAATTCAGCCCAAATGATGCCAGTTCCAGGTCTGGCAATACATGTAACCTGCAGAAGTGCTGTGATACAAGACGTGTTGTCACTGATCACAGTGTCCTAAGAAGAATTCACCAAAGAAAAGCCGACCCAAAGCCCAGTGGTGGGACGTGGGGGTGGGTGGGTGTTAACACCCCGAGGGAGCCGAGCCTGGGACTCTGTCCTGGCTGTGATGGGTCCACCTCACATCACCCCGGCGGGTGAGTCTTTTCTGTAGATGTGGATTCCTGCTCAGCCAGGTTTGCACAACTGGGAGTTTCTCATGGTGGGATCTACACTGAAGCATCGACAGCCATGGACAGGGCTACCAAGATGATGAGGGGACTGGAACACCTCTCTTATGAGGAAAGGCTGAGGGAATTGGGTCTGTTTAGTCTGGAAAAGAGACGGCTGAGGGGTGACCTAATTAATGTGTACAAATACTTCAAGGGTGGGTGTCAGGAGGAGGGGGCCAGGCTCTTTTCAATGGTGCCTGGCAATAGGACAAGAGGTAATGGGTACAAACTTGAGCATAGGAAGTTCCATCTCAACATGAGGAGGAACTTCTTTACTTTGAGGGTGGCAGAGCACTGGAACAAGCTGCCCAGAGAGGTGGTGGAGTCTCCATCTCTGGAGACATTCCAAACCCACCTGGACGCGTTCCTGTGCAACCTGCTCTAAGGTGACCCTGCTCTGGCAGGGGGGTTGGACTAGATGATCTCCAGAGGTCCCTTCCAACCCTATGATTCTATGACAGTGGTGGGACAAAGCCAGCCAGGAGCTGCCGTGGTGGTGGTACCTACCCCATCCGTGTTCCCTGCCACGCACGTGTGCGTGTCCATAGCCTGACCTCCCCTTGGTGCTGTTCTGCAGCAGGAGATTGTAGAGCACGTCTTCTCCCACCATTCCATCGCGCCATCCATCCCTCTGCCTCTGAGGGTTTCCGAAGGGTGGTCGGGTTTTAGTGTCAGAGAGCCCATTTTCAAAAACCTGCTTTTGGAATAAAACCGGGTGCCTCCTCTTGATAAATACAGCTTGTTTGTGGGCCACCAAAGGCCACCTTGGAGAAGTGCGGTGTCTGAAGGGCCTTGGTGTTTGATCCCCTGCGTGTGTCAGTGGCGGGGCTGAGGGTACAGGTACCGGGGGCGTGCATGGCATCGGCATGGGCTGCCCGCAGCAGCACCAAGTCACGGAGCGAAGGACCCATTGGGACGGTTTGCTCACAAGGTTTGAAAAAGAGGGACTTTTTAGGTAGGAACAAACCCTGCTCTGAACAGAGTGCGCGCTGACGCCGTACCAGCAATGGAGGCCTGCACCAGTAGAGCTGCCTGTGTCACAGATTTTAGGGTTTATCTACCAGTTTTTACCCCAGCGTTGCAGATTAGAAGCGTGTTCTTCTTAAACAGCTCTAAAGGATAGACCAGACCTGGAATTTTAGGGCAGTTCTAGTTTTTAAGATTTTTTGGTTTGTAGTTTCAAGGGTGTTTGCTCTTTTCGAGGGTGTTTGCAGGGTTGGGGGCTCTGGACTCCCAGCCTCAGGGCTGGCAGGGCACGGTGGATGGTGTGTGTGACAGTGGCAGTTATCTGTACTTAATCATTGTTATCAGCAAAGTGTAACTGGATTTGGATTTGGGTCTTTACTCTCTACAACCCCCTGAAAGGAGGGTGTAGCCAGGGGGGGTCGGTCTCTTCTCCCAAGGAACAGGCCATGGGACAAGAGGAAAGGGCCTCAAGTTGTGCCAGGGGAGGTTTAGGATGGGTATTAGGGGAAATTTTTACACGGAAAGTGTTGTCAAGCCTTGGACCAGGCTGCCCAGGGCAGTGGTGGAGTCGCCATCCCTGGAGGGATTTAAAAGCTGGGCAGACGTGGTGCTGAGGGACATGGGGTAGTGGTGGGTTTGTCAGTGTTGGGTTGATGGTTGGACTCGATGACCTGAAAGGTCCCTTCCAACCTGGACCATTCTATGATTAAAACCATGTAATCTCCCTA
The DNA here is from genome assembly GCA_013398915.1 of Dromas ardeola. NCBI lineage: Eukaryota > Metazoa > Chordata > Aves > Charadriiformes > Dromadidae > Dromas > Dromas ardeola. The sequence goes on from VYZM01013535.1 coordinate 125,754, forward strand.
GTTCACAGAATCACAGACTGGTTTGGGTGGGGAGGGACCTTAAAGGCCACCCAGTGCCACCCCCTGCCCTGGGCAGGGACACCTCCCACCAGCCCAGGTTGCTCCAAGCCCCATCCAACCCGGCCTTGACCCCCTCCAGGGATGGGGCAGCCACAGCTTCTCTGGGCAACCTGGGCCCCGGGCTCACCCCCCTCACAGCCAAGAATTTCTGCCTCACATCTCAGCTCAGTCTCCCCTCTGGCAGTGTCAGACCCTTCCCCCTCGTCCCACGGCTCCCCTCCCTGACCCAGAGTCCCTCCCCAGCTTTCCTGGAGCCCCTTGAGGGACTGGCAGGGGCTGGAAGGTCTCCCCGGAGCCTTCTCTTCTCCAGGCTGAACCCCCCCAGCTCTCTCAGCCTGTCCTCCCAGCAGAGGGGCTCCAGCCCTCCCAGCATCTCCGGGGCCTCCTCTGGCCCTGCTCCAACAGCTCCGTGTCCTTCTAGTCCAAAGGACTAAATGCACGTGAAGGTGATAGTCACCTGCACAGCATGGTGAGCACGTGCCCTGTTATTCACAGCAGATACAGCGTCTGTAGCGGCAGTGGGAGAAAATCCATCTACTTTTCCTATAAAAAAGCTTTTCTTAGCTTGAGAGGATCATCTTATTAGAGTTTGTGTTGAGCTCATACGTAATTTGGACTCTTCTGCTTAATTCCTAGGAGTTCAGTCGGAACTCACTTTGATTTTTTGGGCATGAGACCTTTCTGATGGGAAGTGGTCCAGGAGCTATTAAGCTGGTTTCGCAGTGACCTCGGAGCAGTCACCCCTGGGTAGTTCTTAATCGCTATCTGCTTGCAGTGAATCTGCTGCAGCCTCTGTGGAACAAAAGGGGTTTGTTTAATGCGTGTCATAAAAAGATCTCACCTTTGGGGGAGTTCTGTGCTGGTGTCTCGGCGCTGGGCTGTGGTCGCCGTGGTGAGCCATAGAAGGGATGGATCAGTCGCGTTTGGTGCTTACATGGACTCAGGCACGCAGCAAAATTTAAAGTGTTAGTGTTGAAACGTGGAAAAATATGTGGAAAACAAGCCAGAAAAATCGGTTTCATAATCAGGAAGAAGGCTAAACTTTTTTAATTGACGTGTTACATAAACATACAACTCGTACTCTCAAAACGTCCTCGCTAGACCCTGCGCCAACACTAACAACCTCCGAGTGAGAAATGAAGCTCAGAAATAGGAGGTAAAATTCAGTGCAGCCCCCCCTGTGCCCTGCCGGCGGGGCATCAGCTGCGAGACCTGCCCCGGAGTGGGGTGGGGTGGTGGAAAGGCTTTTCCAAACCCAAGAAGCTTAGTGAGAAAACAGGCGGGCGAATATTTTTGGTCCAGGCTGCCTAACGCGGGTGTCCTCTCCCTCAGCAGAGTTCTGCCGCATTGACAAGCCCTTGTGCCACGATGAGGACGAGCAGCTCAGCTTCGAAGCCGTCCGCAACATCCACAAGCAGATGGATGATGATGCCAACGGCAACGTGGACGTGGAGGAGAGCGACGAGGTCGGTCCTGTTACGGGTCGTGCTGATGGGGCTGGAGAGGGGCTGAAATGCCGGGGTGCGACCTCTGAGGCCGTGGGCTAGAGGAGGCAATGTGCCATCCTGAGCCAAGTTTCTGATGCAAACGGTGTATTTCAGAGCTCACAAACTTGACCATAGGAAGT
>VYZM01013536.1:8604-24765 GCA_013398915.1 Dromas ardeola
CAAGGTGAGGAAGGAAGGTTATTCTTTTGAATTACCATGTTATAAGTCTGTCTTCAACCTTATCACCCTCCTCATGACACTTTTATTGGGACTTCCTCTAGGTTTTTTCAATGTAGTCAAATTAGTCAAATGTCATGTACAGTTAATTTTGTGTAAATGCTTAATTAATCTAACCACCTCACTAAAATATGTAATTATCTTGGAAAATCCCTTTACAAACTTTGCAAAGAAAAAAATATCCATAAAATGCCTGCACAAATATTCCTTTTCACAACATCAGCTGTTGATATTTTTTTATTTTTTAATGACATAGAAAAAGAATTTAATGTTCATTTGACATTCACATCTAATTTGAAACTGAAAATCTGATGTACTTGTTGTATATTTGAAAAGAAAGTGAAAAACAATGTAAACCCTGCTGGTTGCTTTTAAATTTAATAAAACTTCCAGAAAAGACTTCTTTGGACACTTCACAAGTGCAAATTGCCAGATGATGAAGGTTTACACATAAAGTCTTCTATTTAAATAAAAAGAATTTTACTTCCATCCTTGTAAAATCAAGTAAGTAGATCTCCATCCTTGCAGATATTCAAAATGCAACTATGCAAGGCCCTGAGCAGCCTGATCTAAGTTGCTTCTGCTCTGAACAAAGCGTTGGACCAGATGACACCATTATGACCCTTTGAACCTAAGTTTTTCTATGATTCCAGATTCTTTATGAGCTGTCACTTAACCATGCATGACTCATTCATATTGCGCCGTGTTGTAGCACTATAACCCTATAGTTTAGGCTGAAATAACACTTTTTGGTTTGTTTTCTTTTGCTTAGGATGAGTTTGTATGGAATATTTTCAAATTCCTCACAACATTCCTCAGATTAAATTTTTCATTGAGAATGGATATAGAAGTATAATTTCTGGGGTCTTTTCAGCAATTATTAAAATAATAATTGGGCATTTCATAAGTACAGACTTACAGAAATGAAGGGAAATATTCATATGATGTGTCAGTGGTTCAGTGTGGTATATAAAGAACAGTCAAATACTGTTTCAGTTACTGAGCTATTTTCATGGATGAACATGCATCTTTAACTTGTGAGATTAAAAGTGCTTTTTTTAATACACATTGCTATTTATAATATAGGACAAAGCAACCAATGTCTAGACATATTCTTACTCCTTACTGTAACATTCTATTAAAATAATATTGTTTCCCAGATCAACAATCGAGGACAGTACTATGGCTTGCAATCCTGACTGCGGAACTCCTCAGTGAGAAGTTGTCACTAAATTAACTTCAATGCCAATTTAATGAAGCAAGTGGCAATCTGTGGGAATGATTTCTTTGTATTGTTACAATCTGATCCTCTTGGCTTTTTCTCCAACCGACTAGGAGCAGACTGTCAACTTCCAGCAATATTAAGTAATAATCAAAATGATGCACTGAGAAATTTCCCCTATAGTTAGGATTAAGAACTTTGTGTAAGTTCATCTGGTGTCAGCACACATCACAATGAGAAACAAATTCCCAGACTTCTGCTTAGCGATAGCAAAAGCAGCACACCAGCAATGCTAATTACACTAATAATCCTACTAAGTAGGATAATATATATACACTCTAATGAAGCTCTAACATACATCAAAACTCAAAGGAAAGCATAGTATGACATACTGGAAAATGTAGCTGAAGGATAGAACATAACTCCATCTGTCTTAGGAAATTCTTGGCTATTTAGAGAATTAGCTCAAAAATGTCTTATTATCAAATTTTACTGGGTAGGGGCTGTGCTTATTTGTGAAAAATTCATCTGCTGAATTTGTTGAATAAAGGCAGAGGTAACTTTGATTCCTAACAGCCTAAGGAAAGCCTTTAGTTTCTGGCAGCAAAACGAAAGCAGATTTAAAAACACATCAAAATAACACACAAAAGCTTACAGTGAGCACATACGAATTTAGAGGTGATAATATTTAGAGGTGACAATAAAATCATTCTTTTCAAACAACATTACTCATTTTAGTGTTCTCAACTGCTTTCTGGTTTTGAATGTTCATATTATTTTCCAATTGACACTAAAAATATATTATTGTTTGTTATATTGCCAGCTTTTGAAACTGGAAGATATGTAGCCAATGTAGGTGTAAGATCTGCTGTCTTTCAGAAAATTCAAAAAGACAGTTTCTCTCGAGGAGCAGCTCTAGTCCAGCAGACAGCCCAGTTGTTTGGAATGTTTTCCCTTGGCCACCCGTATTTCACCATGGCTTTTCACTCTATCTGTGTTACATGGTCGTCTGTCATTGCTTAGCACTTAAAAGCTGATGAGCTCTCTAAGGAGTCTAGAAACAATTTTGTGCCTCCAAACTGAGGGTTACATCTTAATCTTGGCTGGAAAAAAAACAGTAGTTGCCACATGAAGAACAGCAGCAACCACTGGGATTTGTTTAAGGGAACAGACAAAAAATCCGTACATTTTGTGGCACCTCCAGCTATCATCTCTTTTCAGCATTAAATATAGCCAACATTGCACCAAAAAAAGTCAAGATTAATTTGCATCTCTCCACCAGGACTCAGAAAGTACCTGATCTGGCTTTCTCAGTCTCCTGGAGAGGCAAAAGTAGCAGTGAGGACAATTTTTCACAAATGTATTAAACCACTTCTAAAACTGAAATATTTCAAAATTACTCAAAAACTTAACCACTGAAATTTTTGAGGGACACTATAGACAGTATAACCACACTACTTCTCTCTTTGTGTATTTTGTCTTCCTCTCTTCATTTTATTCATCCTAACTCCATCTCATCCCTCATTTAAGTTTTTACTTTTCAGACAGTAAGATTTTAGGGGTCATATGTAATTAGTGTAAGAGTCCTTTCTGTAGATCATTTAACCTTTTTTGGATCATTTGTGTTTGTGGGTATGCAGATGTATCAACTAAATATTCTTAATCAGTAGCAAGTATGTAGAAACACCATGTTTAATGAAATTTGAGATTGAACAATCCAAAAGTCCAGTCTGCACTTCTTCAAATTGTCAGTGTGAGAAGTTAATGAAGAAAATATTCTCCAAAGAATTCCTGCAGTTTCCGATAGTGTACTGCTAGTTGGACAACTGCCCCAAGCCCTGGAGACCTTTGAAGATCCTAGGAGACCCACAGAAGTCACTGTCATTGCTGCAAATCTCTCAACAGTCAGCAGTATTTCAGCTGAAGGAGCATTACTCTTGGCTTGCCTTCCTTTCCCTACCAACTCATTTAATTTCTGCACTTCAATCCTAGTGTGCACCTGGGGGTCACGAAGCGGATTTGCAGAAGCCGAATGGGGCAGGTAAATTCTGCAGTGGTTGCTAATCCTGCATTCTCTTTGGAAGACTTCACAGGAAGATCGTAAAGAAATGGCTCCAACCTCTGCATCCAATATATGACTTTTGGGAGGTAAATAACACCAAATGTTAATCATCATTACCTCAGCAGCATAGCCAGGACAGAGCAATATGAATGGTTTTGGAGGCAGGAGAAGGGAACACCACTGAATGGCAGAGAGAAATCTGTAATACAACGAATGCTAATACAGTTAGGAATTGGTATATGTGTAACTCTGACTCTGTTTTTCACAGGCAGCACTGGAGTTGTATATAAGAGAAAGATGCAAACTTTAGAAATAGTTTTCTATGGCATTTGTAGTGGGGAGGGGAGAAGAAAACATCTGCCATTTTGAAGGCGTGTGTGCCTTCAAAATTATATTTTACATAAAATCAAATGTTAGGCAGGGAAGTGCATTTAAAATGGGCCTTTTTTTTTTTTTAAGAACAATTTAAGGCCAAATTTTATATTTTTTAGAATACAAAAAAATTGGAGATATTTTCTGTCTTCAAAAGAAAGAGCTTATCTATGATATTTTTCTATCTTTGCAGAATCTCAGAAACGCTGTTATTTTATGATATGGTATGGGACGGGTGCTACAGTCTTGTTACTGAAGCTTTTACAGTGGAGATGCAAAAAGTTGGGGTTTTTAAATAGGATAAATCTGGGGATGCCTAATATGGAAAATAATCATTTGTATTTTTCCATATTCATATATCTAATGAGTGAAAATCTGGTGCCTGTTGTTAGAATTATTATCACTTTTGGACAAATTTTTTATGTGTGTATGTGTTGCAATACCTTGAAAATAAAATAAGTGTAAAAGAAACAGGTACAAAAACTCTAATGGCCTCATCAATCATCTGAAGTCCAGATTCTCTGCAACTGCAACCAAGTACTTATTAACTGCCATCATATCTCCAAAGGCAATATGGATCTTACTGGCCCCTTGAGGATCAACTGGTTGGACTGTGCAATAGGTCTTGGCATGGCTCATGGGGTTCGCAGATGTTTTAAAATAATAAAGGCTACTTTTTGTTAACTCTTCTGAGCTTTCAGCAGCTGTGGTTCAAAAATATATGACTTCACCAGAAGCACAGCTAAATTCCCAGATTAAAATGAGAAATTTGTTTAAATATTCAAGTTTGGCTTGTTCCTTGTCATTCACTGGATAAAATTCCTGTACAATGTCACTTTTAATAGTTCATCTTGGAATTAATACTGTCTTCATGTTAGACAATGAAAAGCATTCTATTCAACAGGAAAAGTTCTTTTGAGCCCTTTTGAGCTTTTTTCCCATCCTATGTTATCTAATCCAGTTTTTGACTTTCCACTGCTCTTCCTGTACAATCTCCATTCCAGTAGTATCTGGCCAAGCAGCATACAATAGGAACAGAAGCTAGTATTGATTACTGAAGCAATCAATTTTGAAAGATGCACCTAGATGAAGGAGTTGTTTATTATGCTATTTTATCTGATTTGTGGTAAATTTTGAATGCAAAAAAAATAGTTGTCCCTGAACACTGGAATGTTCTCATTTATGTTCTACTTATGGTTTTTGTTTTTTGTGGTTTTTTTTTTGTTTTTTTTTGTTTTTTTTTTTTTTAAAAAAAAGGAAACCTCAAAAACCTACATAATTACATCTCAATTCATACTTATTGACCATATGACAAAAGGAATTCCATTGAAGTCAACTAATGTAGCTTTCAAACTTAATTCAGTCTTTTGGGGAAAATCTTGAACAGTTTATGACTGTAGATGGCTTGGGAATAGAAATCCTTCCCATCAGAGAAAGACTTTTAATTCAGTAAAACAGACTTAAACAAAACAACTTCTGATACCACCTTTAAGCCTTGTGTCTGTCCTTGCGTTGCTGAAATACACAAAACCACAAACTGGCCCTTTGTATTAAATCTATGACCTGGGGCATCCAAAACATCTTGTTTGCTAACAAGCAATAGAGAACATCTTTGCAAATTCTCTCGTCCGCTTCACCTCTTAGATCAGAGAAATTGTTGTGGCCCATAGACTGATATATGATTTATTTTTTTCTATATCTTTCCTCCTAAAACATTCTCCCTTTAGTATCTGTTAATGTGTCTTTATATTAAAGACATATCATAGTTATAAACTCAGATATATATTTCTATCTAATCAGTACCTGAGAATGCTACATGATAAATCAGCTCTCTGTGACTTCTAAAGGTCAAACAACACTGTAAAACAAAATCTTTACTAAATTATGTTTGGTTTTATTAATAAAACCTGTAACTGAAAGGTATTCGCAATAAATTTCTTTTATGCTGTACATTATGTTGTCAGGCATTACTGGTTCCAGTTAAAGGCTACTTGATTGTAAAAGAGAGGTACATATTCCTTACAAATACAGAAATCTGAGGCTAACCTAGGCTATTTAATTAAGTCTGCCCATTTCACTACTGTAGGTAAGTGGATTCAAGCATGAGAAAGGCAGTGTGTTGACTTCCTTACCTCCTTCAATTAGTAAGTTCATCACAGGCTACATGGCTTAGTTTTACCTGTCAGAGCCTCTTTTTGGAAGGCTAATGAGGTAAGGGTGTTTACAATGATTAGAGCTCCAGAAACAGAAAGTTAATTATTAGTAAGGATGTTCCCTATCTGGTCTACCTACAAAGAAGGATCAAGTGGATTATTTCAATGAAGCTGTAGATTTTCTGCTGTTATGTAGTTTGGGGTGGGGTTTTTCTGGTTTTGATTTTTAACTGAAAAAAAAAAAAGTGACTCTGACTTCATCTAGACTTCATGCTGGGTTGTGTTCTGATATTCCCTTTGCACAGAAAGGAAAGTTATTGAAGTTCACAAGTAGTGTAGCTCCAGTATTTCTTTCCTGGAGAAAATGGGATGAGGAAGACAGCTGCTTATCTCCTGAAACAGGATTCAAATATTGCTAGAGTCATTATTATTACCAAAGCTCAGAAAGCTTTCAATATGGCAACAGAGGATTATCTATGGAAGCAATGATAGCAGAAATGTGGCTTCTGTGGAAGGTTGTGGAAGTCAGAAAGGCTCACTATTGGGTTTCCACTCTAGCAGGTGCTTCTGATGTACAGCTTGAGAGTGCCTTTCTGTGAGGGAGGAGGGGAAAAAGAAAAAAAAAAAGAAGAAAAAAGCACTGTGACAGGAAATAAGTTTGTTAGAGCTGTCATGTTGCTGTTGTCGTGATTGTGGAGTTGCAAAATAACTTTTGTACCGAATAACCAAACAAGTCAAGGTCAAAAACTTGACTTAAAGAGGAAAGACTAAACAGAACAAATTCTTCCAGTCTGAGCCAGAGGAGGAATTTTTGATATTCTACTGGCTTTCTCACTAACTCCTTCCTTTCATTTTTTGTTCCAGTTAAGAGCCCGTGAAAAGTTCTAGACTGAAGTGATGGGGACTGAAGTCAGCGAACAATGGTCCTCTCAGCATTGTCCACAAAGATGTTTTAATGCTTTCTTAATGGACTATCCCTAAAAAGTGCAGATAACTTGACCCCATCAGTGAATTTTAAAAAATAAAAATAATATTAAAAAAATAGGTTCTGCATTTTGGGAGTATTCAGATGAATGTATCAAGATAGATCACAGCATAATATTAATTTCAGCAAATAACATTTTAATTTAGAGAAGTGAGGCATGCTGTCCCAATCCCTTTAAAGCATGCCCCTTTCTTGTTTTAAAACTCTGTTAGTAACAGCTCTCTTAAAGGGCGATAGCAGGAATAATGGGCATGTTTTCTAATCACTTCTCTAATTTGTAGATGGAGCTCAGAAGTTGGTCCTGCACTCTGAGCTTGTATTTGTTAATTCAAGTCCCTCACTTTATATACCTTGTCTGTACTGTTGCATTAAGGGACATAATGAATACCCTAAGCAAATTTGGTTGTACGGGACTTGACTCTGCAATGCATCAAACAAGAACTGGTTATATATAGGTAAAACTGAGTCCTGGGTATGAATGCTGTAAATCATTCCAGTACAGTGTAAAAGTTTCACAAATTGTCACGTGGTATGTATACAGTCACTGAACATAAGCTGAATTCTGAACTGATATTTTTTGGCTTGATTTTCAGTTTAAAGTGGTAGCATAAGTGAAAAAAAAATATTCTTCCTTCCTACTTCTGAAGTTATGATCTGTTTCAAATGATAATCTGAACAGGACAGCGCAAGTCTGAAAAGAGAATTGATTGGATTTCTTCTTCGTCAGTTTGTATGATCAATTTTTCTTTAAGGGTCCAGAAAAGCACTAGAAATGTGCACACTTTTCTGGCCATAATCTGAGTCTAATCTTGGACTTCTATGCAGCTTTTTGTAGGTGTTCTATCAGAGCACCAGGGTATGTTAACGATTCACAACATCCTGCTTTTAGGAGAAAAAGGGCAGATGAAAGGTTCTTCTGTACATCAGATCCTTCAGATTGTAAAATATGATGTAAAATGATAGTATGCAGCAACTTTGCCATCTGATGAGCTGGTATATGTTGAAAGTGACACCATTGCAAACGTAGTCTGTGGTGCTGGAGTAGGTTGGCCTCAGTGACTATGGGATATTGTTAGGCATTCATTCTTAACTTGGAATTTATTTTCCTTTTTGAATATTTTCCTATAAATAGGAACAGCTTTTTGTGCTTTACAGCCCACAGCAAGGCCAGAAAAGGTCAGATGTTGATGCAGATGCCTCTGCTGCAGCAGAAGAAACCGAATGGGCACCAGGACTGCCTGTCTGCCAAGCTTGCACACTGGCCACTGTGGGAATTACTATGGGCAGGAAAGAGTAGAAAGTTGAGGGCAGTGAAGGGGAGGAGGGAAAAAGACAATGATGGAGAATCTGGCAACGAAAAGGAAAAAGTGGGTCTGTCGGGGAATGCGAAACAAAATGCCACCTGAGTCCTTCAGCCTCCATGCGTATCTCGCAGTTCATGCCGCAACAGTTCCCAGGCGGGATGAGAGGGAGGGTGTAAGGTCAAGGGCGCCATGTGCTCTGCAGGCAGCAGCAGTGTTGCGGAGTGCCAAATGAGTGCATCGCAGCTGCTGGGGAAACGCGCTGCCATTTTTCAGATGTATGTGTCATCTCTTTAAAAGCCTAAATCTGCTTTCAGATGCACGTCGCTAAATGGTTTGAAAACAAGAAAAAAATACCGTCAGCTTAGTACTGCATGTGTCATTTGGACTAGCCTTTGTTTAGACTGCTATCTATTCCCACAATGGCTTTTATCCTTCCCCTCTGTCTCATTGTATGGTATATGGAGAGAGGAAGGTTAAGAAAGAAGAACCTATCCCTACATATGCATATGCATTTATAAACTCAAGATTTCTGGGAACCAAAGAAACATACCTTTCAGGAAAAGGCTGTGATATACTCCCTACTGCTGCGTATCGATGGTAGACAAAAGAAAAAACCACAACAACCTCTTAGGGCAGTCTGGCTGTCCACGGCTGGTACATTTCAAGCAGAATTAAGGAGAGGATTCTAGCAGATTTCAGATAACTCTTTCTCAAACCAGAGCTTACTGTCTCGTTCCAATTTATGGCATTCCTCTGCTCATTTGCATCAACAATATGTCGCCTGTTCTGTAGGTCCTGAATCGCTAAAGTGATTTTAAGTGCTTCTAGCCACAGTTTGTAAATAACTTCAGCTCTGTGACATTCTTTAGTCACTAGATTGTGTATCCTGTATTCATAAGCACAAACCTGAATATTGTTACCTACATTAGCGTGACATCTTTCTTTGTCTTTGATACCTTGATTTATGAACATGCTTTATGAAAGGCTGTCCAGGTAAGAAGCACCTTTACCTATTCACTCCCTGCTTCCCTAATGAAATATTTATGAGACATGAAAACCTGGAGGGAAATATCTGGATTTCTCTTCACAAAATAGCTGTAGTGAAAAAATGTATAAATAAAGTTAGTAGAATTATGAGCATGTTGTAATATCCATTTTGTCTGAGCTATTAATTTTAAAATGTTCTCATAGCTAGGAATGTCATTGTCATTTTTATAACCAGAAGACCTTCATAGGCAATGCAGCAGAGTTAAAACATATTAATTCATCCATGCTTAAAAATGGGCATTAGCCATTGCTGAATTGGGGCCCTGTTTGGCAGCTTGCAGACAAGCAGGAGGGCATGAAATCCATGCAATTTATGTGACCCTGTATTAAGCACTATTTGTCTTGCTTTAACCCTTTCTTAGCATCTATATTGTATGTGATTGGTTTTTGTTGGGCTTTTTTTATGTGTTTGTTTTATTAAAATTTGATTGGATTTTTTTTTAATCTGCTTATTTTCAAAAGCGATGAGAGATAAGCATTTTGAGGAAAGGTTTTCAGAGGCACTGTGGGGAAGAAGAACAGGTTACTAACTAATCTCTCTGTAGGACACTATCCCAAGCACAGGTTCTGCTGACTTTGATCTTCCCTAGGTATGGCAGCTTTGAATGTTGCCAACTCTGTACTGACACCTAACCTCACTCACGACTTTCCGCAATAAACCCTGTATGTTGAACTGTGTGGTTTGAAGGCTGAGCAAGTCCAGAAGGAATACTGTACTTTTCCCCGGCACTTTTTCCTGTCTACCCTGAAATGAAGGGAAGAAAAAGAGAAGGGCAAAGGCAGGGAAAGAAAACATGCATTTGTTTCATTTATTATTCTGCATAATAGTCCTCATTTTGGTCCCCCTGGCTTGGTGGAAGTAAGGTCATATTATTTTGCACTCCTATAGAATCAGTCATCCGAGCATGTCAAAGTCTTGCAGGTATGAGTCAGTTACCTCTCCCAACACAGAGGTCAGATAATCTGTTAAGGTGTTGGGGTCCTTTGTGACACTGGCTTTCTTGCTGAAAAGGCAAATCTTCTAAAAGGTTTGGTTTGCTAGTAACTAGTTTTCTGCATTACTGAAGGTGTGACCTGTTTCTGCATAAGTCTGGAATCATTTTAAGCGTGTGGCCTGGTTAATCCTCTAAAATGATCCTTTTCAATGTATAGGAACTATAAGCAGGTGAAGCAGCTCTCAGTCCAAACACGAAGGTGTCCTGTATGTTTTAGCTCTACTATGTTGAAGCTGCTTGCTTCAGCGACTCTGCAACAAAATTATGGAAATTTATTTCAGAACTATTGTATTTTTTTCCCCCACTTCAACAGTTCTCCTACTTGTAATCTTCAAACTAGACATTTACAAGGTACTCTGTGCCCAGACTCCGTTTCTTTGTACATTGAAATACATATTTATGTCCCATAGATTGCAGGGTGCAGCGTAAGATCATGCTTTTATCATCTTTATTCTTCCTAAAACAAGATAGATCTTCTGTGGACTGGTTTAAAACAAAGCTGAAGTCATTTACATGTGCAGACGTAACATATTTTCATGATAACGGTATTTTTTACGTTTATTCAGTATATCTAATTGTCTAATATAAAACAATCCTAGGTAGAAAGAGCTACTTATTTACAAAGCAAAGGCGGTAATGCATGGCACGTACACAATCCATTTCTTTTGCTTACAGGTAACTGATTATTTACTTATTTAACAAAGCTAGTGTAACAAAGATGGAATATGTTGCACCCTGGGGGCTTTAATACTGTACCACAAAGAAATATCAAAGAAATTTAAATGTGTTCTCATTAAACACAATGGCCCAGATTCCAGTACTCGCTGAATCATTCTGATCCAGTCCCATTAGGGTGACCTTGCCGCGACTTTGGCTTTCCTGCCAGCGAAAATCCTTCCAAGAGGAAGCCCTGTTACAGGTGGCATGCAAGGAGGTGCTATTTGTTCTTGTATGACCACTGTAATCACTACAGTTGAGAAGAAGCTCTGAAGGATAGCCTCCTTCCTGACAAGGTCTGAGGGTGCACAAACATGTTCAGAAGCAAAGGCAAAGGTTCAGTAAATCACTGAATATGCACCTGCACTTCAACAGCAGAGGTGCATGAAGAATGACAGGTCAGCCCTCAACACCTCTGTACAGCTCACTGCTCCTGTGCTGCATCTCTGTCTTGAGCATGTTCCACTGCTCTCTGTGCTTCTCTGCCCATTGCTTTCCAAAGTGTCTCCAGTAACAAGGTGACATCATGTTCCAAAACAATAGTGAATGTGAAAAAAGGAGGCATATGTTTTCACCTTCCTGATCAATAGCACATTGATACAGAATACGGGGAGAGTGTTGTTCAAGGTAGACCCACCCCTAGTTTCCCCAGAGCACACAGTGTTCCGAGGCCACTGCTATACAATAAGGATTACTTTGATCAATCTCAGTTATGCTCAATTCATAAGCAAAGGCCATTTTATATACATGTATATATAAACTTGTAGAGACCTAAACAGCTCCTCATTCCATAAATTGGGTAAGGTATTGTCCTGGTTTCACCTGAGATAAAGTTAATTTTCTTTCTAATGGTTGCTGTGTTTTCAGATTTGGTATGAAAGGAATGTCAATAATGCATATTGTTTTAGTTGTTGCTAAGTGCAGTTTATACTAGTCATGGGCTTTATTCAGATTCCCATAGAAGCTGAGAAGGAACATAGACAAAACGATTGAATGGCCAATAGAATATTCCGTACCATAGATGTCATGCTTGGTATATAAATGGGGGTTGCTTGGAGGGCAAAATCAATGACCTCTGCCCAGGTTGGGCTGGGTGACCAATTCACCAGGTGGTGAGAGTGACTTGTGCCTTTTATATCCTTTTGCCATTATTATTATTATTGTCGTTATTGTCCTTTTCCATTATTGTTCTATTAAGATGTCTTTAACTCAACCCATGAGGGTTTTTTTTCCCTTTCCTAGCCTTTTCTCCCTCTTCCCCCTACCCTTCTGGCAGCGAGGAAGAGGGGTGAGCAAGAAGAGGGGATCATCTGCATGGTCCTACTTGCTGGCTGGGGCTAAACCACGACAGGTATGCACCATGGAACTGTTAAGTTGACCTAATAGCTCTTTGCCACCAAAAGAGAGAGGTAGTCCCGTTCCTCTTGCTCAGGATGCTCAGGGGTCCTAATATCCTTTTGATCCCACTGTGAACAGATTCAGTTCATCAAACTGGCATAAAAATAAACCAGTAAAAAAGGGATAGCAATAATTTTCCATCAGTTCAATGCTGTATCCAGTCATGCATGGCTCTGGCAAGTTAGAAGAGATGGTGAAAGAGAGAGAGTAAGATAGGTGAAAAATGAAAAAAAATTCAGAGACAGTGAGCTGATGAGTCAGTTAAACATACAGTGAAATCAGATCATTAGGCTGCAGGATGTTCACAAAGTGATTACTAACAATCTGTCTATGAGACATTAAATTCTTAGAATTTTTGAGTTAAAAACCAAATTTCTGCTGTGAATATTCTTTCCTAGTGGCAAGGTTCACTTTTGTGAATTCACAAAAATGATCTGGTGATCATTTCAGTGAAGATGTCTTCATCCATTTGAACATAATTGATCTAAAAATCATGCTGGAAAACTTGCCTACAATGTTCTGAAAGTATGTAGTGCCAGTCAGCCATAAAAATAACTTTCTATATCTCTTCCTTGCATTTAATTTTTATCTGAGCCATATTCAAAAGAAACGTGTAATTGAAGTAAATATGCAGCTAGATGCCAAGCTAGTACTGTCTTTTATTATCTGATCTACACTGCAATCGCCCACTACAAGATGCTTCTTAAAGCAAATTAATTCAAAGGACTAGATCCTTAGATGGTTGTCTATCGACATAGCTCCAAGCCTAGCCTAAAGATCTGAGTAGATTTCTCCCATCTTTTATTTACAATCACGTATTTTTCCACTACAGGCTGACTTTTTTTCCCAAAAATAAAGCTTTCTGTGGCAAATGGCAGAGAGAAGGTAATGTTCTCAGAAGTACTTGAGTGACTGACATTCCCCAGGGTGTGTATGCATGGTAGAGATTTTCGTGCACCCTGAGGGCCAAGAAGCTAGAACTGACTAGTCTGTGTTATGGGGCTGTGCTTTGGGACTTGCACCATGGGAAGGAAGCTCCAGAGATGTCCATAGACCTGTCCTGTGCTGGGAGGGCTCACTGATCTGATGCCTGTTAAGGGAGAGTTGTCTGCCTCACGCTCTCTAGTGTAGTGCAGTGCAGTGCTACTTGTAGTAACACTCCCAGTCACTCAGACATTGAAAATTATCCTTTTTCCCCAGATGTTCCACTTAAGAACATTTTTCATAGTACACATTTCAGTAAAGCTTTACCTTCTCTTCAATTTATTTCTTTGCTTAAATTAAGATTTGATTCAGGTAAAAAAAGAAAAAAAAAAGGAGGACTGTACGCATACTTTCATTAAAATCTTTTGAGAAAAATTCCTATGAATCATTAATCATTCTGGAATTTATACAACATTAAAAAAATCAGTATTTATTTTCCTGCTCCTTTGGTCAGTCCAAGTAGATTTCGCCACAATAAATAGTCAAAGGAAACACTTTCCAAATGAAAACTGACATATCCTCCAGTCTCCTTTGACATACAACTGCTCAGCCACTTTCTGGCTACACTTTTTCAAAACTCTCTTCGTATGCTGCAGGGGTGGCCAGCAAGTGGCTTTTGAGCTAAATGCAGCTGATGAATGGTTCAAGCAAGGCTGAAGGGCTGGGGCTATGTGATGTGCCTCGTGACAGATCTGTAGTGTCGCTCTGATGTCTGACCAAACTCTTAGAGGGAACAGGATTTTTAGAGACTGACATTGCTAGGTTTGCCTAGGAGTCACCTCCTAGGTGTATGTATACATACAGCCTAGCTTCACTGCTCAGTTGAGCTTATATCTACCAATAACTATTTAAGATTTTCTTTTTCTGTGTTTTTTGCATAAAAGCACATCTTTTGCCTGAATAAGGGTTGGAGGTTTCAGGCCAGTGTACTCCCTGTGCACACTAAAACCAATGTGTGTTCAGTGAGATCATACATGATAATATGTTACCCCACAGCATCATTAAGACAGCTAGTTTTAGTAACAATAACAGTAGATAACAAGGTTTTCATGCATATCCTAATCTTGCCACTTGTAACATCCACAGGTGGATACTAAAACTGAGGACTTTGAAAGAGAGTCCAAAGGTCATTACATCAGATTAAGACTATGCCAAGTTTCAGTCAACTGGTAAAACTCAAGAGTGCCCCATCTGACTTTCTGTTATATCTGCCATACATACTAAGTGGGTCTGGGAGTACCATCACAGAATGGTGAAGGTTGGAAGGGATCTCTGGAGGTCATTTGAGAGAACTGCATGTTCAAACAGGGTCATCTCAAGACAGTTGTGAAAGATCATGTCGAGATGGCTTTTGAACACTTCCAAGGGTGAAGACTCCACAACAGCCATGGGCAATCTGTTCCAGTGCTTGGTCACCTTCACCATGAAAAAATGTTTCCTGTTGTTCAGAGGGAACCTCCTGTGTTTCAGTTTGTGCCCATTGCCTCAAGTCCTGTCACTGGGCATCACTGGAAAGAGCCTGGCTCCATCTTCTTTACACCTGCCCATCAGGGCAGCCTGTTGAGGTCTCTCTAGATAGCAGCACAACCCTCTGGGGCATCAGGTGTTCCTCTCAGTTTGGTGTTAGCAGTAAAATTCCTGAGGGTACACTCTGCTCCATCATCCAGATCATTAATGAAGACGTCGGGCAGGATTGGACCCAGTATTGACCCCTAGGGTACAATGTTAGTTACCTGCCTCCAACTAGACTCTGTACCACTGATCACCACCCTCTGGGCCTGACCATTCATCTGGTTTTCAATTCGCCTCACTGTCTGCTCATCCAACCCATACTTCATTAGCTACTCTATGAGGGTTTTCTGAGACACAGTGTCAAATGCCTTGCTGAAGTCAAGACAGGTAATATCAATTGCTCTCCCTTCATCCACCAGGCCAGTCATCGTAGAAGGTTATCAGGTTGGTGAAGTATGGATTCCTCTTTGGGAATCCATGCTGACTATTCCTGATCATCTTCATGTCCTTCAAGAGTATAGGAATGGATTCCAGGACTAGATGTTCCATCATCTTCTCACGGATTGAGGTGAGACTGACAAGCCTGTAGTTCCCTGAGCCAACTTTCTTGCCCTTTTCTGAAGACAGGAGTGATGTATTCTTTCCTCCAGTCCTCAGGCACCTCTCCCAGTTGCCATGACCATTGAAAGATTACAAAGAGTGGCCTTGCAATGATATCTGCAAGCTCCCTTGACACTCAGGTGCATCCTATCAGGACTCACATACTTATGTATGTCCAGTTTGCTTAAGTATTCCCTGACTTGATCCCCTCCCATCAAGAGAAAGTCTTCCTGGATCCACTTTCCCCCCAGCTTCCAGGACCTTGGGTTCCTGAAGGCTGGTCTTACAAGTAAGGACTGAGATGAAGAACACATTCAATACCTCAGTCTTTTCTTGTCCTGTATCAGCAGTGCCCCTACCTGATTCCACATTTCCACTAGTCTTCCTTTTGATACATGTGTACTTGTAGATGCTGTTCTTGTTGCCTTTGGTATCCCAAACTAGGGATGGGCTTTGCCTTTCCTAACCGTATCTCTGTATATTCAGACAGCATCTCTGTATTCCTCTCAGATTTCCCGTACTTGCTTCTGCTTTCTGTGTACTCTCTTCTTATGTTTGAGTTTTTTCAGAATCTCCTCGTTCATCCATGTAGGTCTCCTGACATTTTTTCCTGACAACCTGCACATTGAGATAGAATCTTCATCTTCACGGTTGGAAAGAACCTTTGAAATCATCGAGTCCCACCATAGACACACAAAAAAAAAAAAACCTACAATCTCTGCCACTAGAGCATGCCCTGAAGTGCCAAATCTA
>VYZM01013538.1:12214-29926 GCA_013398915.1 Dromas ardeola
ATTTGCTATAACCTATAATAGCAAGGTAAAGATTACCTGTGAGGTATTTGGTGCTGAATGGAAAGATATGTCAACACAGCACTAGAGATACCTGTCAAATTCTAATTCGGTCATTAAAATTCTGCCTTTGATTCAATCTTGCAATAAACTAAGATTAAGCAAATGATCTACCTATACATTTTTCTACAGCTGTAATGTGCATAGCTTTATATGTTAAACTGCATTCACTAAATTAACTACAGGACCTTGATTCTTTTTCCTCAATATTTTTAATTCTATGCAGAGGCTTGTTTGTTTGTTTGTTTTTCTTTTTGTGTGTGTGTTTTTGCATGTTTTTTTGTTTTTTTAAGTGCTAATAACCTATGTTTATTGAACTGTCATTATAATATCTGCTCCAAAGCCCATCATTTCTTACATGTGAGTGATGCCCACTGACATATGTTTCTCAGGCTCTCAGGGAAGATTCCTGAGGAAGTTTCCTAAAAAGGCCACCAGGCAGTAACAACAATAAATTAGACACATATCTTGCTTTTGCAAGGATCTGAATCATGGTTTGCTCCCTCATCCTTCTTAGTTCTTGCCAGAAACCATCTGAAAGAAGGCAATGGAATTATAGAGGAATGAGGAGGTGTAAGTTCTGATGAGTACCCCACCTGGGCGACATATTCTTCAATAAAATAGAGGACTAGGGAATATAGCATAAATCCTTTTTTTATACACACCAATATTCACCATGGTAGAATCCTAAATTTAAATTTAAGAGGCAGAGAAACAGTTACAATAAACTAAGAGCCGAGGCTACTGACCGCACCACAAAATTATATTGTAAAATGAGTCAGAGATATTTAACTGCTGCTTTGATGAGAAAAAAGATACTCTGCTTTAGCCTATTCTGTGTTGATCTCATTTATGAACACGTGTTCATGATAGTCTTGACTGGTCCTAAGTATCAGAGAATGATCTCCAAACACCTCCTCTTTGCTACTTCCTGTGCATGTCCTTACATACTCTTTTTCTGTGTTGCGCTTCTTGATTCAAATTAATGATTCTCACAAAATTTTTGAAATATGTCAGTAAACAAGTATCTCTACATAATTGACTGTGTCTTCACTGGGCTTTTCTGGAGATTCTGAAAGGTAAAATTCCTCCTTTACTTTAGACACTTAGATGCTAAAAAAAACCCTTCAATCTTTTGCTGCCACTCATGTAGTCTAAAGAAAGGTTTCTGAGAACTAAATGGTCTTTTTGCAAAAACAGTAGGAAAGATTCAAGCCTATCTTGTCTCTTAGACAACTAATTACACCATTACATGCTGCAATTACAATTAAAGATTTTCAGCTGATGAAAGGCATGTTCACTGCATTCTCATTACCTCATATTTCCTTGCCAACACTCAAGAGCATCATGATTTTGATGAAACAAAAACAACTCAAGAAGCTGTACTTTCTCAGTAACATCAACAGACTAGCTTAGAGACCACACTGCAACTCCTTTTCCCCACTATATATTAAGCATGTTATCTGAAGGAGTGACATCCATCCTTTGTGCTGAAATTTTTTTTTTTAAATTGGTCTTTACAAAAAAGTGGTGTCAGGCTTTCATTACAGTGTTACCTTTATTGTTCAAGTCAGCAACTTTTAGGACTCAGTGTAGCCTACTTTCTTGGATTTAAGCCGGTTGGCTTCTCTCAAATCTAAAGAGTTCAAATAAATTGAAAAAATCTCCCTTGTACAAGCACTAAATCATAGCAAAAAATGGGGCAGTAATTTCATATGTGATAAATACAATTACTTTCTATAATAATAAAGAACAGAATTAATCAATACCAGTTTGGCAGAGAGGAAAGACTATTGCATTCCCCTCATGTGCGTATCAGTCAATTTGATAATTAACCATGGACCGGTATCTGGTGTCCTAAAATATGTAAAAATACAACACACAAAGACAGGAAATAAGTGTTTTGAATCTGCTTCTATAGCAATACTTAGTAAATCCTGGATTTGCAAATAGGTCTGTGAAAGTAATATACCTGTCTTACATTTTGAAAATTCCAGATATTCTCCAATTATTCATTAAATTGCACAGTAGAAAAAAGTACGTTGCATAAAATACAGTGTTTTGTATGGTGTGACATTGCTAGTTAGAGAAATTAGAAATAGTTTCAGAAAAGGGAGAAAGTGCATGCTTGATGTCTGATGCTTCATTTTTTCTTTACTGTTGTTAGGAACTCAGCCTTAAAAGCCAATAAATCTAATTTTTATTCATGTTTTACATTTTCTAATATTCCATCCAATTCCTGCTCCAGATAACAAATATGTGAGTGCAGAAAATGTTTCTCTGGCACTATCATTCTTAATTTCTGGTTTCACAATCATTTCCATAGCAACAGAATAATGTTTTTATAAGCACTACATTGTTGCTTCTGTTTTGAGTAGAAGTAGCTGAGATGTGAACCCATACCTGATTTTCAAAGAAAAATAACATAAAGAGAAAGATTATGTAAAACCTTAATATTCAGATTAAGTTACTCATCTGCCCCATGCCTCATCCGCCCCAAATGCCTGATCTACTCATTTTGCCCCCGTGTCAAAATCTTTTAAGTTAGTAATTAAAATATTATAGCTCAGACAAGGAAATTTTTTGTTTAGCTAATAGCAAGAGAAATAACTCTCTTTCACATAATTTGAATATGCATATGAAACGAAGCTTCACTTGTTAATATAGATGAAAAATCCCAGTGTCAGATATATCACTGCAGCCAAATAACACATAACGGGTGGAAGTGTGGCTGATGCAGAAATATAACTCAGGATATATTTCTGAGGAGAAGCTTTCATTAAGTTTGCTAAAATCCAAGATAAATATGCTACCAAGTGAAAATGTAACAAGGACCACTCTATTTGGCTACCTTACATGTTTTATCTTCAGTTATGTCTGACCGTCCCTGACTAGGGCTATTTTCTGGTTACCTTCACTTCACTCAAGCCTGTGAAGGGACTATGCCACCTCTTCATTACACCTGAACTATGTGTTACACGTGAGCCCTGTGTTAACACCTTTACAGACTTAAATTGCCTCTCCTGAGAACACGTTGACTAGAAGGAAAGGAACTTTGTATAGTACTAACTCTGTCAGTACTCATGAATGAGTCCTTGGAACACGTGACTCCTTTGATCTCAGTATTTTATATTTCAAATTTAAGATCCCATTTTTAATCTGTTTCTTCAGTCAGGACTGTCTTATATGCAAACTGATGGATGTAATTCATGTTTCACAAAGACAGTGTTTAAGCCTTATTAAGTTTAAAACTTATGCCAAATTTTGTGGGATAAAGTTTCATTTTGTAGTCTGTGTATTTTTTCTAAAGTTTTACCATGTGGTGATTTTAAAACATTAAAAAATGTCATTACTTAGCAAGAGGACATCACTTACCACGTATGACCATAGAATGACAGGTTCCTTTTAGGCTTACACAATCATTACAATGATAATAATACTTCTTATATACTTTTCAATTAGAGAATAAATTATTGACAATCTCTTTTATGTAACAGCCAAATGAGTAGACATTCACTTGTGATGTAAGAGACTCATTTTCAAATTGCTGTTGTAAGAGAAGCTCCAAGTTCCAATTATAAGTGGAATGTCAAGTGGAAATATCCTTTTGTGGAAACAGTGCTTCTGCACAAAAATCACCCAAGCAAACAAACCAACCAATGAACTAATTCAAAATTCCTGGGCTTCAGAATAAAAAGAAAAGGAAACCCAAACATTTTATCTTCTGCTTAAGTCACAGTCTTAGTTTCTTCTCTAAATATCTTTCATAGATTTAATCTAATGACTGGTTACAAAGGAGAAGGAGAACCTTGGACTCACATATCTTTCTCAAATGTTTAAAGCACTGCAACATATTGATGAAGCGCAACCTGACCTTTTTTTCCCAGGCAAATTTTCAAAGAGCTTGATCCCTGCTCGTTACTCACCAAACTGTGTTAGAAACGTTTACTAGTAGGACGAAGTTCCAGATAAGAGATTTCCTCTGAAACCACAAATGATGTGCTAAATGAAAAACTTGATACTCACATTTTTATGATTTCCTTATTCCTGTGATGATTTCTGCACCCTAAGCCTCAGAATATTTTCAGTTACCTGTGGTTTTTTTCTCTGTTCTTTGAGAAAGGGTCAAGCCACTTAGAAGGAAGTGGGATAAAGTAGCCTTTTGTATTTGGATGACACGAATGTGTATTTGGATGTCTGGTATTAGACAGAAAAGAATGGAGAAGAGTATTTGCAAAGAGAGCAGAAGATAAATGTTTGTCCAAAGTTGTGGGGGAAGTATATGGGGAAAGTAGGGCTTAGAAGAAGAAGGAAGTGAAGACCACATTCACACCAGATTCCTAATTTTATTTTGTTAATTTTTTTGTTCTATGCAAGACTATGATTTTCTCAGTATTGGTATCTGACCTGTGCAATCACA
This sequence comes from Dromas ardeola, assembly GCA_013398915.1. Taxonomy (NCBI): domain Eukaryota; kingdom Metazoa; phylum Chordata; class Aves; order Charadriiformes; family Dromadidae; genus Dromas; species Dromas ardeola. The sequence goes on from VYZM01013538.1 coordinate 16,692, forward strand.
AACATGATATAAACCACATGGCAGAACCAGATTTCAAATTAATTAGACAGACCAAATGATAAGGAGTGTCCAAAACAAAGAATATTGACCTTACACTATCTGCAGAAGAACACACGATACACTGCATAAAGTTAAGGTGGTTCAGTATAATGTTCATCTGAGTGCAAGCGTTACTTTTGGTCCTTTTTATAGAAATCTATACTGGCAGGGTAAGTTTTCACCAAAACTAAATTGTGGACCACATGACATTGTTGAGCTTGTGTGAAGAGACCTAAAACCAGAAAAACTGTTGCTGAACTAAATCTTAATAGGAATGTTGAAGAGAAACAAATTGCTACAAGAAGTTGTAATTATTCCATTTATTTCCTAAAACGCTGGTATTGAAGATAATATCTGTGTTCATGAATCACCAAAAAAGTAATTTTTTTTTTTCAGATATGTGAGATATACAAAGTTGCACTCCAAACAGCAGCATACATTCACAAAACCAAGAATTTGTGGTTTTGATTTTTTTTAATAAGTGGATTGCTTAAGTTTTATTGAAATGTTTTCATATAATGCCATTCTTCTATGAATGCAGCTACACACAGAAGAAAAGCATATTAAAGTACTTCAGGTACTTCACACTGCAAAATTAGCCACTCTGTCAGTTCCGATTGAGTGCTTATTGCAACACCTGTTGTTCTTGAAATTAGCAACAACTGAGTTGACCCGACTTTAGGTGCACGGTGTGGCACAGAGTTTCATTCTTTATGTAGATTGAGCAGAAAGGTATGGATATGTAAGACAATTGTCCTATGAAAGGAAATAAAGAAAATCACATGTCATTTAGCTAGAGAAGAGGACAAAATATGCTGTTGTAGTGATTTGGTGGTATAAAAAGAAATGTTAAGTATGATTGGTACTAAATGAAGTGCATGTGTAAAAGGCTTATGCAGAAAATATCTTTCAGATAGTCCTACAGAAGCTTTGAATTGGATTGTAAAAGGTATCTTTCACGTGTCAAACATGCCATGGAATTTATCATAATAGACTGATTAAAGATAACGACAAATGAAGCAGACATCCACAAAATATCTCACTTGATTCCTCCAGGAAGATATTTGACCTTAGCACTATCTAACCTTAATTCGAGTTCTTGTTTAGTAGTCTTCATTTTTATGGTATTTTCATGCTTTTTCTTTCCTTATAGTGAGGATACATTTGCTTTCAAGCTTCTATTACAAAATGTATCTTACAACTGTTCAGAATCCTGTGACTTTCTATGTATGTTTTGTTTTGAATTTTGTGATGCATGAGAGGATTCATACAAATTACCAAGACCGCAAACAAAAGCTCTTGGATCAGGTTTCTCTGTAGCTTTCCTTAATTCCCTAATATTCTTGTGAATGGCTTCATTATGTAGTATTAACTTATATTCAACAGTATTGTTCTCAAAGATTCTCTGCATTAATTATTGCACTAAATGTATAGGTTTACAAGATAAGGAATGACTGCAGTCAATTTAGAAGGCAATAATAAGGCAAAAATTAAAACTGCATTTTAAAAAAATAGTAATTTTTTAAATCAAACTGAAAGTACTACTGTCTTTTCATTAGGAACGAAAAAATATTTAACCTTTCCATTATGAATAGCTAGTTTTACACTGGAAGTCATGAATAATTAATCTTTTTATCAGACTTTGTCAGGTATAAAGTCAAAATTATGCTGATGGACACAATTAACACTTTTTTTTTTATGTTGCTCTTATTAATACACTAGATATTAACGCACTTCTTGTATTCAAACCCTATTTAATAGAGACCAATTTATAAGAACTCCAGCATTTGCTTTCATCAACAGACTAGTCTTGGGAGACATTTGTAAAATCTGGGGGGTTTAATATTTAAGTTTTTTGCAGTAAGTCTAATTTAATATTGCTACAAGGTTAGAAACGTGGATCTTGCCACAGTACGGGTATGTCACCAATATGTAAATACAGGTTATATGGCTACAGAAGATACCAAGGAACTTAGACTGATACTTTCCACTGAACTGAAAACAAATGGATATTTGTCAATATTAGATCACTTTGAAAATTTCAGTTTTGTTTTTGCTTATAGCCTTGTGTCCAAGAAATCTCTGTCTTCTATGTGATGCTTGTTTCTAACTTTTAGCTGGAAAAGCAAAGGGTTGCTGCATATCTTTAGAGTTGTTTACTGTCCTTCATGTACTCTGTGTGGTTCTTCAGCTTAATTTTAATATGGCAAAATCAAGCCATTGTTACATCCTTCCTTGTATCCAGGGGTGTTGTCTGAGTTACTTAAATTAAAAAATATGTAATACAAACAGCTGAAGTAGAGACAATTTTCTGCAGGAGAAACCTGATTAAGGAAGCACTAATGAAAGAGAAAACGTATTCTGCCATTCTGAGAGATACAAATCCAGAGTCTCAATTCTTGTATACCCATAGCGACACATGTTCTGTCCCGCTATTTTTCATTATTTGATAAGAGGTGGGACAGGTATATGGAGAGAGAATAAGAAGATGAAGAGACCATGTGACTATTGTTGTTAATGAGGTGTGAATGATATCAAGCTGTTACCATACTTTTTGCCAGGAAAGGGTCTTCAAGGGACAAGAAAAGTGAATGAATTTTGGAACCTCCCCTGAACAGATCCGTGTTTCTGTGAAGCCAGAACTTCTGTTTAGGTACTAAGTCAGTCAGAATTCTGATCACCTGCACCCCTCTGCAATAAAAGGACTGCTGTCCTTCCTGCAAACACTCTTTTTCATGCATTAATATCTCAGGGTATTGACATCTTGGTCCTTACTGAAGCTATACTGAAAACCTTGGATATTCACCACTCCAACTAAGCCTCCTTCCGCCTGTCGTCCCTTCTCTTTAGTCCCTTTTCTATTCTCTTCAGCCCCTTGCCCTTCTCAGACTGAATAAACACTGTCTTAGTATTAGATCATAGTGTAAGGAAAAAAAGGAAAATTACAGTTCAATATAACATCCAAGCCTAGTCAAATTGAAAGAAGGGCTGTCTATTTCTTTCAAGATGGAAAGCCATGTGTAGGTTTTGTTGCATGAAAGGGGCAGAACAGTTTTGGCAGAAAATAAACCCCCTTGCGTTCTAACACTCCTCACCGGCGTGGGAGGCTAGGTGCGGCTAGGTTTAAATTCTGAGTGATGCACAATTTGCCACTATCAGTCCAATAGCGTTTAACAGGTATTAAAATAGTACGATTTGGATACACTAAATAGTGGAATACACCCTTAGTCCAGTGTTCACGAACTAGCACGGCCACCCTCGAGTCTGTGGTCACGTTCAGTGTGAAACCGGAGCGACTAGCTACTTAAAAAGTGCAGTTTATTAGAGCAACAGATTTACAGGTTCTTAGGATTGTCGGTGATAAGTGCACTGTCTGCAAAGCACATGCAAGTAAAGGTAATACTAGTTACAGAACGCGCGACGAAGTTATAAATGATACAGCCTGGCTACGAACGTGGAAAAGAGATTCTCTAGAGAAAAATCTAAGTTTCCCGAAGAAGCGCTTGGTATAGTTCAAGTCTCACCCAAAGGCGTCCCGACTGGGGGTGGGGAAGAAAGGCTCAGCCCGTCGACTGGTCCCAGGAGTCAAAGGCAGTCTGTGATGGAGTCCTCCCTGACTTGTACGCGATGGTGTCTTCCCCTACATCCCCCCTTTCTCGGGCCATTTTTATACTGTTTTTTACCTTCCAGGTGGAGTTTGGGTGACTTTAGTCATACATACCTTTATTGTGATTGGTGTAAAATTCTCTCGCCTCGGTTTAAAGGTATAGCTTACNAATCTCAAAGAGGAGTGGTCGCACCTTGGAGGCGGGTAGCCTTCGGGATGGAGGTGTGTTTTGGTGTTGAAATGCATTAAAATGACATTATAATGAGCAAAGTTCACACAAAGGACAGCAATTCATCAAACTTTGACAGTGTTGGCTTTGGGTCCAGAGTGAGCCATGTTATCTAGTCCTGGTGCCTTCTTATTCCCGCTGTCAGCACAAGGCAAGGCCATGGAACCGAGCATTCCGTTCCATCCCCCGTGTAGTTTGGTCTTGGGAATCGTAGGTGTTGTTTTCCGGGTGTGCCAGCTGCGGCAGTTTCCCACCTCAGAAGCTTCTCGCAGAAGCTTCTCGCAGAATCTTCTGGATTTTATGCTTTTCCTTAATGTATGAACAATGCTATACTTTTATATTTTCTGGACAATTTAGGAATTATTACTACAGGTCTGTGGTTGTTTTAGAAACTCATGCACACAACAGCTGTTCAATTTGTGGGGAAGTCTCACAAATGATGCCGTGGCAACATAGAGCCACCGCAGTAGTCACTGGGCTTGAGTGCTGTGTATTGCCTCCCTCATGCTTTCCCACCCCTCCTTCTGTCTGCCTTTGTTGTGACATTACTCCTGAATTTGCTTGGGGGGGGAAAGGAGATAAAATAGGGTGGCTAAGAAAGGCACATCACAGAGGTAATGCAGAAAGCAGAGCCATTGGGCATGTGTGTATGTGTGTGTACGTGTGGGGTGTATGACTGTGTAATGGATGGTCTGCAACACTTGGTAGAAAAATGGGTGTTCAGTAATTACACAGAACCAAGGAGACTGGATGGTCTACTGAAAATAAATGGATGGCATAAATACAAAATTTTTAGTAATTGCTTCTGAAAGATGAGTAGGCAGAAAATGCTTGGAAAAAGTATAAATGGGGGAAGTATTACAGTAAAATATGGCTTTCCTGTTAAGATTTTTTTTCATCAATTTTGGATATAGCACAGAATATTAAGCTCACTGAAAAAAACCCAAAACATTATGACTAAAATAAAATTGCATGAGTGCATCTTTCTGAGGGAATTCAACGTATTAACAAGTTTTCTATGGACTTCAGTATACTATTCAAGTGTAGGCTTAAAAACCTGCTACTTTCATCCCAGTTCTGTTCTGAAAGCCATGTAATTTAGTGACATATCAAATGCTAATAAGTAGACTTTTACTATTTTTATATGTCCATGTCCAGCTGGAGTGCATGGAGCTCTGCCTGGGGATGGATGAGGAACTGACTGGCAGGTCAGGGAAGGCAGGGACAGGTGCCATTACAGTGGTTGTCTGCCACAGGCCAGTTGAGAGAGCAGAGGAGGCCCTCTATAGACAGATAGGAGCAGCCTCTTGTTCACAAGCCCTGGTCCTCATGGGGGACTTCAACCAGCTGGATATCTGCTGGAGGGACAACACAGCAAGCCAAAATCTATCCAGGAGGTTCCTGGAATGTGTTGGTGATAACTTTCTTCTCCAAGTAATAGAGGAGGCAATGAGGAGAAGTGCTATGCTGGACCTTGTTCTTACCAGCAAAGGAGGCCAGACTGTGGGTTCTTCAGGTATCTGCTTGGTAGAGTACCATGGGATAAAGCCCTGAGGGAAGAGGAAGCCCAAGAAAGCTGGTTAATATTCAACGATCAACTCCTCCAAGCTCAGGAGCGATGCATCCCAACAAAGAGGAAGTCAGCCAAAACTGCCAGGAGGACTGCATGGATGAGCAAGGAGCTCCTGGAAAAACTCAAACAGAAAATGGAAGCCTACAGAGGGTGGAAGCAAGAATGGGTAGCCTGGGAGGATTACAATGAAATTGTCCAAACAGGCAGGGATCAGGCTAGGAAAGCTAAAGCCCAGATAGATTTAAATCTGGCCTGGCATGTCAGGGACAACAAGAAAAGCTTCTACAGGTACGTCAGTGATAAAAGGAAGACTAGGGAAAATGTGGGCCCTCTCCAGAAGGAAACAGGAGACCTGGTTACCCGGGATATGGAGGAGGCAGAGGTACTCGGTGACTTTTTTGCCTCAGTCTTCACTGGTAAGAGCTCTAACCACACCGTCTGAGTTTCAGAGGGCAAAGGCAGGGCCTGGGAGAATGAGGTACCACCCACTGTAGGAGAAGACCAGGTTCAAGACCAGCTGTGGAGCCTGAAACTGCAGGGGATCTGATGAGATTCATCTGCGGGTCCTGAAGGAACTGGCGGATGAAGTTACCAAGCCACTATTCATCATATAGTCTGTCTCATCTCGTCATATATTCTCATCTCTGTGCCTGGTAAGATCATGGAGCAGATCCTCCTGGAAACTCTGATAAGGCAAATGGAAAATAAGGACGTGATCGATGACAGCCAACATGGCTTAACTAAAGGCAAATTGCATCTGACAAATTTGGTGGCCTTCTACAACGGGGTTACAGCATTGATGGGTAAGGGAAGAGCAACTGACATCATCTACCTGGACTTATGCAGAGCATTTGACACTGTCCTGCATGACATACACTTGTCTCTAAATTGGAGAGACATGGATTTGACAGATGGACCATTTGGTGGATAAGGAATTGGCTGCATCGCCACACTCAAAGTGTTGCACTCATCAGCTCGATGTTCAAGTGGTGACCAGTGATGAGTGATGATCCTCAGAGGTCGGTATTGGGATCAGTGCTGTTTAACATCTTTGACAGTGACATGGATGTTGGGATTGAGTGCAGCCTCAGCAACTTTTGCCAATCACAGCAAGGTGTGTAAAGCAGTTGACATGCTGGAGGGAAGTCATTCCATCCAGAGGGACCTTGACAAGCTTGAGAGGTGGACCTATGCGAACCTCATGAAGTTCAACAAGTCAAGTACAAGGTCTTGCATGTGGGTTGGGGGAATCCCAAGCACAAATACAGGCTGGGAGGAGAATGGCTTGAGAGCAGTCCTGAGAAGAAGGACTTGGGGGTGTTAGTTGATGAGAAGCTCAACATGACCTGAAAATGTACGCTTACAGCATAGAAAGACAATCACATCCTATGCTGCATCAAAGGAAGCATGGCCAGCAGGTTGAGGGCGGTGATCCTGCCCCTCTACTCTGCTCTGGTGGGACCCCACTTGGAGTACTGCATTCAGCTCTGCAGCCCCCAACAAAAGAAGGACATGGACCTGTTGGACGGAGTCCAGGAGAGGGCCATGAAGATGATGAGAGGGCTGGAGCACCTCTCCTATGAGGACAGGCTGCGAGAGTTGGGGTTGTTCAGCCTGGAGAAAAGAAGGCTCTGGGGAGACCTTATAGCAGCCTTCCAGTACCTAAAGAGGGGCTACAGGAGAGATGGGGAGGGACCCTTTCTCAGGGAGTGTAGCAATAGGATGAGCGGTAGTGGTTTTAAACTGAAAGAGTGTAGATTTAGATTAGAAATTAGGAAGAAATTTTTCAATAGGAGGGTGGTAAGATACTGGAACAGGTTGCCCAGGGAAGTTGTGGATGCCCCATCCCTGGAAGTGTTCAAGGCCAGGTTGGATGGGGCTTTGAGTAACCTGGTTTAGAAGGAGGTGTCCCTGGCCATGGCAGGGAAGTTGGAACTATGTGATCTTGAAGGTCCCTTCCAACCCAAACCATTCTATGATTGTATGATTGCATTTGAAACAGTTTCATCTATTTTTACCTGTTTGGGGGTTTGTTTGGGTTTTTGTTTGTTTGTTTGTTTTGTGGTTTGTTTTGGTTTTTTTTTTGCTAATGGGGAAGAGTAAATTACTGTAAAATTTTATGAAATGAATGAAATAAAACATTAATTCAGAGTCTTAGTCCGCCAAAATATTTCAGCAGAATTTTCTTCATAACACATGAAATTTTCCATTTAGGACTTCAGCTTTTTACTTTGTGCAGTTTGCTTTACTTCTGATTTCTGTTTTTACCTTAATCTGTTTTTACCAGTTCAGTGTCACTTTGTAAATATGAACATTTTAAATCAGGGCTATATTTTTTCCTAGCTTTGAAGATTTATTCTTACATTATTGTTGCTTTTATTTGATTGTCTTTGTGTTGACTGGTTTAAATATCCTGTATTAAGTTGTGTTCTCTCTCTTTCTAATTGGTTTGATTTCTTGTTGGCATATGAGGTATGTCTCTCCAATTTATTGCTAATATTTTAAGGGAATACTTTGAATTCAAAATGAAGTTCCTACTTATCTTAGAAGATTCAAGTATTCTATTCATATGGATGAAATTTGCATTCACTGCTTTGGCTTTGAGGAAGTCATACCAGATTAAATGGCAACTTACATAGCATGAACTTCATTTTTTTTATTGATCCTAGTAAAACGGGAGAATAATATATATATATTGTTAATTTTCAGATTGTTTCTTGATTTCTCTTGCTTGAAGCTTGGAAAAAGTTAACACCTGTGTATTAACTCATTTAAAATTTTGTATGTACTTTAATTGCAGTGACTTTTTCCCGACTGAGTACCTTTGTATGGATAAATAAATAAACAATGGAACATGGGTTTCTAAACCAGCAATGAGTTCTTGATTTTCTTTTATTGTACCAGATACAACATACACAAATATTTAATGAACTTAATATCTTTAAAACAAACAAACAAACAAACAAACCTTACGCTTTGAAAAAACAGATTTACCAATTCAGTGTATCACTAAAATATTGACTTAAAAGATAAGTTGTTCTTACAGAAATTCATACTCCCTAACAACCTGCTGCATTCAGGCATTCAGGCAAACAAAATGGAAATAAATATTTGAAACTAGATATTCATCTACAGACCTTACTTTGACACATCAGAAACAAGTTTGATAGAAAGAACGATGAAGTTAAGGTTTTTGAGACACACTATTCTTAGTAGGAATAAACATCAGGAGAAGAAATGTAGAAGACTGTCAGGTACCTGACAATCACAAATATAATACTTCTAATGTCCACGTAAGTTAGATAATATCATCTGTTTGTCACCAAAAGGGAAGGTTGTTTGTTTAAAGGTAAGGACTTGTTCAATTTTACATAGCAAGACTGTGTCGGAGATAGAAAGTAAAAATGTATTAGATGCACTAATAATAGTTAATCTTGTGGGTACAACACACATATGAATGTCAATATTTTATCCTCATTTATTATTGTCTGTATGTATATCAGAGAGAAAATAAGAAGAAAAGATCTAACTGATTCAAATGGTCTTAAGTTTGAACGGACTGCAGGGCTATGCTCATTTTGGCTACGAAGGCATTTATAGCATAATATTTTGTAAATTAATTGGTGTCTTACATTCATAGATTTTAAAGTCTGAAGGAGGTAGAATTTATACATGTCTGTAAGCAACTGGTTTTGTTTTTTTTTTTCCCCTCTGGAAAATATATTGTGGCAGAAAAAGTGACAGTTATTAATATCAATAGAATTTGGCAATCTCAGCAAATAGGGGATATAACCTCTGGAAGCATCTTTCTAAAATTAATATACCGATGATAAAATATTCAGTTCAGCTAAGTTCTCATATGTGTGTGTGTGTGTATGCTTTTTTTTCCTTTCTTTCTAGTTTGACTTTTCTGATCCACTTTTTTCCTCAGAATTCAAGTGGGAAACATCATTATTGAGTGTCTCTGAAACTTGATCTCTAATCATCATTGAAATGAAACTATCTCTAAAGTAACGCAACATGACCTTAAAAATACAAAGTCATTAAATTACAGTAAATTAAAAGGTTGTGTTTTGATAGCTTCTGTCTAATATCAAAAGGCATGCCATCACTAATATCGTAAGTTATGTAGTGTTTTTATCATGATCTTATACATTTTATTAAAAATATCTCTGGAGCTTGAGTAACATTCTTTATATTTTGCAAATAACATTATCAGCCTTCAGCAGGTGACTGCTGAGAAATTTTCCAGATCTGTAGGAGCTCTGACTCCCATGGACATCCTGGTGGCTGAAACAGTCCTATACAGAGTTTGGTTTAAATGAACTAAAATACACAACCAGCTTTTTCCCCACTCCTAGCTGTCTTCCCTTTCCAAAGCTTAGATGTGAACAAGACAAATATGTCTCTTGAAAACTCAATCAACAGTTTATACTCTGAGAAATAAATTACCGGAGTTACTGATAATAAAATAAAAGAACAAATCTGAAGACCTGTATTTTAAGGCAGTGTCTGAAAAAGAGGAAGGGGAGGCAGAATAACCTGAAAAAGAACAAGTTTACATATGGAAAAAGAAAAAAAATATTCATCTAGAATAAAGAAGGAAAGGACTTGCCTGAAAGAAATAAAACAGTTTTCTATATAAAAAGATTAAAGCAAACTTTTTCAAATTAAATATTTAAAATTAAAACATCATATTAAGATTGAATTACCAAATATAATTTTGATGGGTTTCTTAAATCATTTGCCACAACTGTTCATACTCTTGATAAATGGATCTGGTGGCTGTTCAGCTTCTTACTAGGTGTCCTGTAGACACATTTGTGAAATGTAAATCATAGGTAAAAATCATTTGGCCTCTTCCCCTCTCCTGATGCCATCTTAACAATCTGGAACAAGTCACGTACCTACACCATTATCACTGAACCCTCACTCAGTCTGAAATAGAATTAGATTCAGAACCCAACTGACCTAAACCTTTTTGTAGGACCTGAGCCAAACAAATCTTTCAGCTTTGTGCCAGTGCACATGGCAACACCGTAAAGCACTTAGCTTTAAAATGGCTGCTTTAGTGACAGCCAGCATGGTAGTCTCTTTTCTAGAAGCACTTGGGCATCTTAGGTAAATCAAATGTCTTATGCTTGTAACTTTCTTCAAGAGTTACCAACTCTTACAGGATGTGAACATTTAGGACATTTCATACTGCTGTGCTTCAGACAGGCCTATCAGTATTGTGGAGATATTTTGTGGGGTAACTTGTGATATGTCATCAGTTCCACACCATAGCAGCCTGTGGATTTCAGAAATACAAAGAGATTTTAAAAAAATATTGGATGAATTCACACACACAAGACAATGGGGGGCCATTGGATACAGAAATGTAGTTTTCTACTAACTAATTTTCTATGATTTTTGCCTGACCTAACTTCCTCTTCTCTTTTTCCTCACAATTTCTCTTTTGTGGGTTAAAGTAAACGTAAGAGTGAGTAAGGTAGTGCAACTGTCCTTACACTGGCATTTTTTTTTTTTTTTTCACACAACCATAGAATGGTTGAGGTTGAAAGGAACCTCTGGAGGTCATCCTGTCCATCCACCCTGCTCAAGCAAGGTCAGCCAGAGCAGATGACTTTTGATTATCTCCAAGGACAGAGATTTCACAACCACAATATTATTATTAATAATAATTATTATTAATGACTGTAATTCATCTATCATTTCCTGTTTATATTTATTAAGTATAGTCAGAAAAGGTGGTTGAACTGATAACTGTCTGAGTAATATGCCATTTTCAGGAGAAACAGAGGTCATGATACAAAAGTGTAGAATTTAACTCATTCTTCCTCAAACTCCTCAAAACCTAAAAAGCAGTTCTATTAACATTTTCATTATTCTGTCTACTAAAAATAAATGTGTGTATGTACATATTGACCGCAGTCATCTATATTGTGTAAAGATTAAATTAAAATATTTAATCTGATTGCATATTATAATTGCAGCTGTGATGATCTAAACTCTTAAAACAAATTTTATGTAAAGCATGAAAAGAAGAGTGAAAGAAAAGAAAAGAAAAGAAAAGAAAAGAAAAGAAAAGAAAAGAAAAGAAAAGAAAAGAAAAGAAAAGAAAAGAAAAGAAAAGAAAAGAAAAGAAAAGAAAAGAAAAAAGAAAAGAAAAGAAAAGAAAAGAAAGAGAAGGAAAAAAAAACCCCCTTTCATTTTCTTCCAAAGATCCACCTGACAGCACACCCTGTTCATATTATGCCCTTTAATGCAATTTCATAAATGCTATTTCATTTACAACAAGAAATGTGCAAACAAAAATTTGAACTGTGAAACTTTTCTTTAGATTTTAGACAGATGATCATCTCTGTCAGCATGTACTTTGCAAGCAAGGCTCTCATCTTAACCAATCTGTTGTCTTTTCATATACATTATTTTGCAAAGTACGGGAAGTATTTCCACTGATATATCTTGAAGATATTAGCACCTGAAAGTCAAAGCCTGATCATGCTCTTTCAGAAACCTCAACCTCAGCAGAATTCAAGAAGCCAGTTTGTCAAAATGCTCTCTATGAAACAGTATTTTAGAGACTCAACCAAGGAAGCAGAAATGGGCATCTGTAAAATTCATCACTATTCTAAAAATGCTTACACTAAATATTTTTTTAAAAACTTATTTCTAATAAATTTATTTCTTGATAAACAAATCAGAAAAAAAAAAATGGGGTGGGTAATATCATTATATTTCTATAGCCTTTCTAAGAACTGATCTAGACTAAGCTTGTAGAGATATATGCAGACTGCAATATTCTACCTACAAAGACATACCTTGAAATTACTATTTAATTTCATGGTACATATATCTTCCTGTGACAAAATACGAAAAGCAGAAAATGAACCTATTTATCTTGGCAGACAGTAGCTCTGAATGATGGGTTTAATGAGAACTAAACAGGTGAAATTAAACTTGAGTACCACAGACATAACAGTAATAATTCAAAAATATCAAGCTCAGCCCCAGCACTCACTCTGTATTCTCTCATACAGTATTTTGCTTATAGCATTACTGCATGCTAGTAAGATCACAGTTTTGAGACACTCATCTAAAAGGCTTCTGAAACCTCATTTTAACGATGCCCTCAAGAGAAAAATAGTGTTTTTTTAAAAACTGTACTATCCAGAAAACTTTTGGCTATACACACAGCATTTTCATCATGTCATGACAGGCCACCCTGAGCTGTCAATAATGTCTGCTACATAAAAAATTGCATCACTTCTAAGACATGCTTCACCTTATGCTTAAATTCTCTTAAAAGTATGGTGTATCATGCAGTTTACTCTTACCACTCTGTTTTTAATAAGTGTCTTGCTTCTGTGTTTTTCACATTACCAGCGAACAGTGATGAGGCTTAGCTGAACTGTAGATATTCTTTCATTTCCACACATAGCTCTAGCAACTTCAATATTATTCCGCCTGAATTATTAAACAGAAACAGGATAAGAATCAAACTCCTTGTTTTGACAATATTGGCATATTTTTCTGCTGGGGTGTCCACTTATTTGTGTTAATCCAGCTCATTGTCAAGGGACATCAGGTGAAAACACTAGTCATCCCCTAAATATCTGTAATAATTATTTATTCTCTTGAAGACTATACAAGCATGTTGAATATCACAGTTTTATAAACCCACAGTATCTTATATTTCCGATTAATAAACAAACAAATAAATAAATAAATATCATTATTACTATTATTATTACTATTAATATTTACTAGAGAGATTTTGTGCT
>VYZM01013538.1:31890-45222 GCA_013398915.1 Dromas ardeola
TTCAAGTGCAATTTTGATTACTACCACTACAGGTGGATTGCAAAACTGTAATTATATTTGTAGTGACTGCCAATACAGAAATTAAAGCTGTATCAGGTAATCACTTATTGAATTCTATAATGTGTTTGTTATGCAATACTGTTGCCATTCCAAAGGACTAATTTCATAGCTACTTTCTCCCATTCAACAGGTTAATTTTATTTCCTTTTAATTATTTTTGGTTTAGTTTTAATTTGTTACACACAACTACATAAAGCATTTCATAAATCAATTTTATCAAGGTAAAAAATTACCATGACAATTTCAGGGAAAAATAGATGCGGGGTTTGTTTTTTTCTTTTTTGAAATATTTGCCATCAGCCTTAACCTAGTAATTTCCTGTAATCAAATATTTTTTTTCCAGTGAAAGCAATTGGGATGGGGAAAAAAAAAAAAAAAAAAGTTACTATCTCTAATATTAAACAGGAAATATAAATGTAAGGTACTTATTTCCTTATGAAACATTTAAAATTCTAGTATATTAAACTTAATATTGCTGTATGCAGAAGACATTAGAAGAATTTTCAGTTGTTCTTCAGTCTGAAAATTTACTGGTAACAGCAAGTGCATAGTCAGTCCATTCTGTGAGTCCCTCCCATTACATCTGAACTTTACAGTATTTTCTTTTTTTTTTTAGCAACAACCAGAAAGAACTACTGCTTAACAGGTATTCCAGACATAAAAGCTGGGTAGACTTCATAGTGGAAGTGGTTTAGGTGGACAGCAGTGACTTGTGTATTGCATACATCATGGTCTTGTTTCAGGTAGCGACAAGGAGCTATGTGTCCACCAGGCAGCTCCTGTTGTGCAGCTGGCACATGCAACCACATGAGCAACTGTTTGTGCAAACTATCTTTGGGCATGGCTTCTGGGATCTCCTAGGAACTCCTTTAGGCACCCTGGGCTGCCTGCAACTGAACAGAAAGGGCTGCCAAAGGAGGCTGTTTCTCCCAGCAAGTGCTGGCATTCATTTCTAACATCCCCTCTCAGCTATTCCCAACAAAAATATATTTGGGGTTTTGTCTGTAGCCTTCTCCTGCCAAGGGAAGGACCCAATGGCTTTTGACTGGTGCCAGGGAGGGTCTTGCATAACAGCAAGGCCTGGTCCTGCAAGCAGAGCCAGGTTTGTGCCACAGGGCATGAAAAAGAGGTAGTGTCCCCTTTGTTCTGCCAATGAGGGGGAAAGGTTTTGGGGAGCAGTGCATGGATCTTGTGAGTCAATTGTTGCTTGCACAGCAGGTGCTGATGGTAGGAATGCAGCTTTTACAACCATGGGATTTATGCTGAGAGTCAAGGACTGCAGACTGAAGATGGGATTCACCTCATAAAATTTGGCAAGAGCACATTTACCAAGAGACCGGTTGAAGTGGTCAAAAGAGCTTTAAACTTGAAATCAGGGAGGGACATTATGATTCAAAGTCAGATGGGGAAAATTAAGATGGGTTGGATGGAGAAGGCTGCAAGACAGTTGGAACAAGGGAGACCTCAGGAGTGATGAACCAGGACAAAGTGACATCTGCCTCAAGTGAACGTACACAAATGCTCTCAGCCTGGGAAACAAAGCAGGGGGGACTAAAGCTCCACGTGTAGCTGCAACACCACAGCAATATTGCAATGGCAGTTGTGGTGGGACAGCTTGCACAACAGGAGTGAACAATGGGTGGATACAAGATTTTTAGGAAAGACAGGCAGTGAAGACAAGGGCAGAGACTGTTCATGCTGTGAAGGACCAACTCTGATGTGTGAGGTTCATCTATGGGACTGACAACAGGCAGACTGAGAGCTTGTGTGTCAGGGCCAGAGGATAGGCTACTAAATGTAACTCTGTGGCAGGAATGTGTGTTGTGCTTTAACCCCAGCCAGCAACTAGGACCACGAAGCCACTCTCTCACTCCCCCAGGGTGTAATGGGAGAGAGAATCAGACAGGTAAAAGTGAGGAAACTCTTGTGAGTTGAGTTAAAAACAGTTTAATAGCTAAGGCAAAAGCCATGCATACAAGCAAAACAAAATAAGGAATTTATTCACTGCTTCCCATCTGCAGGCAGGGCTTCAGCCACCTCTAGGAAAGCAGGGCTCCATCACACATAATGGTTACTTGGGAAGACAAATCCCATAACTCAAACATCACCTCCTTCCTTCTTCTTCCCCAGGCTTTATATAATAAGCACGATGTCATATGGTATAGAATATTTCTTTGGTCAGCTGGAGTCAGCTCTCATGGCTGTGTCTCCTCCCAACTTTTTGTGCACTCCCAGTCTACTTGGTGGCGGGGTGGTATGAGGAACAGAAAAGACCTTGACTTCTTAGCAACAACCAGAAACATTAATGCACTACCAACACTATTCTTATCCCAAATCCAAAACATAGCCCCACACCAGTTACTAGCAAGAAAGTTAAGTCTATCCCAACTGAAACCATCAGTGTGCTACAGAACACTCAGCAGGGTGGAAAAGTGGACAAAGCTTTCTTTAAATCACTGTGTCATGAACACTTGTTTTCATGGGGGTTTACCCTCTCTGGCCTCTACTCAGAGGTCAAAATACCAGGACACAAGCTGTGAAGATTTCTGGAGGGTATTGGGCATAACCTTGTAAACAGTCACTGGATGTGTCAAGCAGGAGTGATGAGCAGTTGGTTCTACTATTCCCTCACAGAGAGGAACAGGCAGGAGATGTGACAATCAATGTTATCTTGGTTGTAGTGATCATATTACCAGAGAGTGGAGTGATGAAAGAGATTAGGGCTTCAGATTAGCAGACTTTGCCTTATTCAGAGATTTGGTGGGTAATAGATGGGCATCCATGGTAGACAGCACTGAAAGGCAATGTTGCTCAGGAAAGCTGGCAGACCTTTAAGGGTTTAAGGACAGCACCTCCAAGTGCGAGAGCAGTTCACCATGATACCCAGGGAGACAAGCTAGCTTGGCTGAGCAGGGAACTCATGACAGAGCTCCAATGCAAAAAAAACAGCATACAGGGGCTGGAAGTCTAGAAAGGAGGAGTTTAGAAACACTACTCTGGCATGCAGGATTGCCGCTAGGAAAACCAAAGTCCAACTATTTTCATAAATGACACCAGAACATCAAGGGCAACAAGAGTTTCTACATTAGCAGTAAAGGACCAAACAAGAAAAATACCCCACTGCTGAATGGGGCAGGTGATTTAGCAACAGGTGACACAGAGAAGGTTTTGAGGTACTCTGCCTTCCTCCCTTCCTTTGCTCAGTCATCACCAGTGAGATCTCCCAAGGCTCTGTGCTTAATTAGAAGTATTAAAGAAGGAGGATGGCTAGCAGTGGGTGAGGTTGAGTTGGGGATTATTTGAGACAATTTGAGAACTCCGTTCAATCAGTTGAGCTCCAACTGAGGTGGTGCCTTTGTCACTCTGTCATCTTTCAGAGGTCAAAGAGTCTGAGGGAGATCTCCAAGCACTACAGGAAGGCAAATGTTACATGCATTTTCTGTGAAGTTCAAAAGGAAAAAATGCAGAAACTACAAACAGGTGTTGGCTTCACTTTGGTGTCAAGGAAAATCACAAAGTGATTTCCCTGGGAACATATTTTTGGAGTCATGGAGGAGAAGCTTATTGTAAACAGTCAAAGTGGATTTTTCTTTCTTTTCATCTGACTGCCCCTGGTGATAAAATGACTATGTCTGTGGACACAGATGACATTTACCCTGACTATATCAATGTTTTGACACTACTTCGTACAATGTTCTTATATCCAAGTTAGAAGATCACAGTCTGGATGTGAGGACAACCAGTAAACAACCAGTTGGGTGGCTGGGCTCAGAGGGCCGTGGTTAACTTAATTGTATTCTGCCTGGAGCCTGGCAACGAGCGCTATAGTGCAGGGTCTATCCTAGAACTTGTCCTATTCAATATCTCTATCAGTGACCTGTAAGAGAGGTCAGAGAGCACGCTTATCAAGTTTGTTGATAACATCAAGGGGGCACCACTTGATATGCCTGAGGGCCAGGCTGCCTTCTGGGGACCTGGACAGGCAGTGGAAAGGGGCTGCAAGTGACCATGTGAAATTCAGATAAGACAAAGTCCGAGCCCTAAAACCACAGCCGTGCAGCAATGGCACTCTGGGACTAGTGGGGCCAGGGAGCAGTTCTGTGGAGATGGCCCTGTGTCTTGCTAGGCAGTGATCTGAGCAGGAGCCATGTGTTCCACAGTCAGCAGGAACAGCAGCACGTGGGGCGGTGTGAGCTGGGGTATAACATTGAGGGATCACCCTTTATTCAGCGCTTGCTGTATCACATATGTTATGGTGTTCAGTTTTGGACCTAGATAAACTGGAATGAAATTAGCAGAAGCCACCAAGAGGGGGCTGGGGCCCTTGCCCTGTTAAGAGAGGCGGCAGTGCTGGGACTGGTTCAGCCAGGAGAAGGGATGGCTTCAGGGGCACCCAACAGCATCCTTGGCACCAACATGAGGAATGAAGGAGACAAAACTCGGCTCTTTACAGCAGTGCATAGTGGGAAGGTGAGAGGCGGTAGCACAAGCTGAAACATGAGAGGCTCAGAATGGAGATAAGGCGAAGCCTTTTGGCCACAAGGACACCTCAGCCATGGAGCCAAGGTCCACAAAGTCTGGGCCTGGCCTGGAGGGTTTCATGCCTTGACTGGGTGAATCCCTGAGCAGCCTCATCTGATCCAATGGCTGGGCTTGCTCTGGGCAGGGACTGGGGCTGGAGGCCTCCCCAGTTCTCCACCACCCTGAATTATCCTATGAACCTCTGAGAATGAACTTAATGGTAATATATGAAAACTGCAGTTTATTTGACATATTGGGAACATTTCACAAAATTGAAAATTAATCAGCTGGCAAACTGATTAGAGCAGAAACTTCAGAATAACATTAGAAAAGTTTGCAAATGTGAAGAAAGTGGAATGTGAGAGCAAAACAATAGTTCAGAATTAAAAAGACTGAAAAGTGAAGGTGTATCATTTAAAAACTGTAAATTATGTGAAATATATTTTTTAAAAAAGTAAAAAAATCAAAAAAGTTTCACTCTGTGAAACTGTGTTTCATTTCATAAAATGATACAGACCTTAAAAGTTCAGAAAATTTGTTCATCACAGAGCCGTTGAAACATGATATTCTGTTGTGGACTAACCCCACTAGGCAGCTAAGCCACACACAGCCACTTGCTCACTTCCCCACAGTGGGAAAGGGAAGACAATAAAAAGGGTAAAAGTGAGAAAACTCATGGTTAGGGTAAAGACTATTTAATAGGTAAAGCAAAAGCTACACATACAAGCAAATAAAAATAAGGAATTCATTCACTACTTCCCACTGGCAGACAGATATTTAACCATTTCCAGGGAAGCAGGGCTTTATCACACATAACTTTTGCTTGGGAAGACCAATGCCATAATTCCAGACATTTCCATCACCTGCGTTTTTTTTCCAGCTCTTATTGCTGTGTACAAAATCATACAGTATGGGATATCCCTTTGGTCAGTTGGGGTCAGCAGTCCTGGCTCTGTAATCTCCCAGCTTCTAGCAGAGCAGAGCGGGAAAGAGAGAATGCCTTAATGGTGTATAAGCACTGCTCAGTAACAGCTAAAATATTAGTATGATATCAACACTGTTTCAGTCACAAATCCAAACCATGGCACCATACAAGTGGCTATGAAGAAAATTAACTCCAACTTAGTCAAAAGCAGTACATACACATAGAAGGGAAGGGACCTCTGGATGTTATCTAGTCCAGATGCTTAAAGTGTCCTGGTTTGAGGTAGGACAAAACCAATTTTTCTTTCAGTAATTTTACTTTTCAGTCAAGTCTCTTCTAACTGACTGCAGTCTCTGAAATAAACAGTATGTTTTTCAGACAGTGTCTGCTTCTAGCAGTGATAAGGTCTGATGCTTATAGTTAACACTAAGGAATGGTATGCAGAGAAGCTCTTGCTTATTCTTTTTCCAAGGTCAGCTAACTTTTTTATGTGCCACATCGGAGGGTCATAAGCGGAAGAGCGTAGAAAGGTTGCACCTGTGGGGAGGCGCAGACACAACAGGTGTCCCAAAACTGACCAACAGGGTATTCCATCGCATCTGCGTCATGCTCAATATAAGGCTGAGGGATCAAAGGGGTCAGCCCTCTTTTATTTGAGGGCCAGAGTTAGATGAGGACTCTGTCCGTTCTTCTGCCTTTGATCCTGATCTGTGCACTCGTGAATCCAGTTCTTGAATCCAGTTCCTGTCTGCCACTGAGTCCAGTCCCAGTGCTTGCCGATGACATGATCATCATCCTGGGAGTCAATATTGATTTTATAGATATTTGTATATATTTCATTATTTTCTTATTAATATTATTATCTTTTCTTTTTATTGTTAATATTTCATTAAAACTGTTTTAAGGTGTTTTGTTTTTTTTTTTCAACCCATAATTGTCTTTCCCTTATTCTCTCTCCTTTCCCCCTCTGGGAAGGGAATGGGGTAAATTGAAAATATCTGTCATTTGTTTAGTGGCCAGCCCAGCCTAAACCTTGACAAGCCGGTACTGCAAATGCAGTTCTTCAAGGCCCCTCCAGTAAGTTTTTAAGTATCTCCAAGCATGACATTAGAGCATATGTGTAACCATCCTTAAGGTGAAAAAGGTTTTCCCTCCATCAAGTCAGGCTAACTTTTGTTCAGACTGTGTTCCTTTCCTCTCATCCTTCCATTGTGCACCTCTGAGAACAATTTGTCCGTTAGGTATCTTGAGACACCAATAGGATCAATGGGACCAAAAGGGACCAAAGTTGTCCCTTCCCAGACTGAAGAGACACAGCTCCCACAGGCTGTCACCAGATGCCCCATGCTTCAGCCTCCAACCACTTTCTGGCTTCCCTAGGACTTGCTCCAGTACATCAGTGTCTGTCTTGTATGTGTGAATTTCAGACTGGGGACAGCACTCAGGTACATGTCACAGGTTCTGGATAGTGGGACAGGGTCCTTCCCCAGACCTGCTGGCTGCACCTTTGTTCGTACAGGCTAGGATGTGGTGGCTCTTTGCTGCGTCATGGCCAAACTGGTATCCCCCAGGGCTCTGAGACCTTTTAACAGAGCTTCTTTTAGGCAGTTGGTCCCAGCTTGTTCTGCTGCAGGGTTTAGGCCATCCCAGGGTCGAGGCTTTGTGTTCACTTTTGATGAGGTTCATGAAGTTCCTGTCTGCCAGCTTCTCCAGCCTCTCCTTTGCTTCTGAATAGCTGAATGCATGAATAGCTCCAGTGCACTGACTGTTTCTCAAAGTATGCCAACATGAACTTGCTGAGAGTGCACTCTGTCCCATCATCCACGTAGCTGATGAAGACCTTAAACAGTATTTGCTCTAGAATCAATCCCTGAGATACAGCACTGCTAATTGGTCTCCAGTTGGGTTCATTACAACTATTTTGGCTTGGCTGTGTAGTCAATTTTCTAAACACCTTTATTTCCCCTGCAAATCCATATTTCACCAATTTGACTATAAGGATAATGTGGGAGATCATGACAAGCATCTTGCCAAATTTAAGCTATAAATTACCTAACGATCTCCCCTTATCCACGGATGGACATGCCGACTGGTATGTTGTTCCCTAATTTAAGCTTTAGGAAACATGAAGGTAGATACATTTAATTTATACCTCTGTCTTACTGGACCAGTGAAATTAAATGAAGAAAAGCCTTCATTTTATTAATTACTTCAGTGAAGCTTATTTATCATATTTCCAAATTGTCTGATGTTGCTCCTACTAAGGAAGACCCTTTTGGTCCAGCTCTTGAGTTCTCAGCACAGGAAAACCATGGAACTGTTGGACCAGGTCCAGAGGAAGGCCACAAAAACCATCAGAGGGATGGGACACCTCTCCTATGAGGACAGTCTGAGAGTCAGGGCTGTTCAACCTGGAGAAGAAAAGGCTCTGGGGAGACCTCATTGTGGCCTTTAAGTACTTAAAGGGGGCTTATAAGAAAGACGAGGACAAACATTTTATCAGGGACTGTTCCAATAGGACATGGGGTAATGGTTTTAAACTAAAAAAGGGTAGATTTAGACTAGATATAAGGAAGAAATTTTTTTATGAGGAAGGTGGGGAAACATTGGAACATTTGGCCGAGAGAGGACGGGGCTCTGAGTAACCTGGTCTAGCTGAAGATGTCCCTACTCATTGCAAGGGGTTTGGACTAGATGACATTTATAGGACCCTTCCAACCCAAACAATTCTATGATTCTATCATTCTACGGTTTACTTTGGTGAGAAAAGTTAGAAAGCCATGACAATGACAGAAAGATTAGAATAAACTTTAAGCAAGCAGTCAAGCTTTCAGGATAGTTGATAGTGCCTCTTAGTAAAGGAAAAAAATTATGATTCTTTTTCTGCCTCTCTCTTGTTGATTGTATGTATTATTGTTGATAATATATACTATTTTTGAATTTTTTTGCCTTGATAATGTTTATGGTCAAAATCAAATAATCTCAAATATCTATGTCATAAGTAATTTCCTTTCCCATTTACAGGTTTACTTTCCAGAATATGGCCTGTGCCCTGTTTATTCCACTTTAGCTTCTGGGTGGAATTCAGTGACTTTATTTTAATCGCCAAGGCTGTCCATGGGTTTACAGTAACCTTAATTTGTCTCTTTTCAACCTCACGCAAAAGCCATTTTCTTCAGGAATGAGGAACTATCAGTTTTCAGGATGATATATACAGGGCTTAACAGCAAAGCTTTATTTCATGTTTTTCCTGGACTGTGAAATGCCTGAAAAAGAGGAGCCATATTTAGTCTAACCATCTGCATTATGTTCCTTGTGCGGAAACATGAATGGAATAAGAGATGCTAAGAAAGAAGACTAAAATAGGGATGAAAAAAAGAGTTACCTCTCTAATCATAGGATAATAAATCATAAAATATGAAAAGAACTTTAGCTTTTCAGCTCAAAAATATTGTAATTTCTTTCTAGCAAATTAGTACTTCTGTTTTGAAAGACTGAGACAACACACATGTGTAAAGCAAACCATCATCAAATCTATGACTTACCAGCTGATAGTGAACCAGAAGGCTACTATGAGGTGAGAGCGGTTTTTAAAAGCTATCAAAAATCTTGGGCTAAACTGTGCAACACAAAGCTTGAAAAACAAGAAAATGGTCTACAGTAGAATATGCTCCCTTTTAAAAACAGAATTTACACTGTTGGTTAACAGTGTAAGTTTTGCCAGCTCTTTAACTTTCTGATTTGTAGTCTGTGAACTACTGCTGAGAAACCTCCAGGACAAGGACTAAGGGAAGCTGCTTCTCACAGCTGGAAAGGGTAGAAAAGAATTATGGGGGCATTTGATTTGTACAAGTCTGCTGTTTTGCAGTGCGAGGAAGATTATTATGGCAGAGATTTCCTTTGCACGTTCAACACGTTGCTAAATGCCAAAAAGAAATGGCCATGATTAAAATATATGCCACCATCTTATGATTGTTGTTTTCTTTAAAAAATAATTTCCAGTTTTTCTCCAGTTGCCTTGTCAACAGATTTAAGTTCAAACAGAAAGGCTGGTAGCTCAAATCCCAAAATGCTTATTCCCTTCCCCTGTTGACAGTCATTTTGGATCAGCGTAATCAGCATATAGAGCTCAGAGAAAGAGCTGTGAAATGACAGAAAAGATATCAGACTACTGAGGAGTGAAATATTTCTTATTTTTAATGAGATGTCATTTTCTCAAAGCATGGTATGCCTCCTCAAATCAAAACAAAAATATAATACACTCCAATGTATATATGCAGGAAAACAAGGAAAACCTGGTGAACCGAAGAATCCCTAAAGCTGATGTTCCCGCAG
This sequence comes from Dromas ardeola, assembly GCA_013398915.1. Lineage (NCBI taxonomy): Eukaryota > Metazoa > Chordata > Aves > Charadriiformes > Dromadidae > Dromas > Dromas ardeola. Next base: position 41,732 of record VYZM01013538.1, read on the forward strand.
TTCCTAATTTCTATTAAAGTTATTGAGAGGTAAATTTCATGTAGGAGATGCACATTAAACATTAATATTGGGATAGTTTTGTTTTAGTATCACTGCCAAGCTGATGGTGGGATTTTTCTCTGATTGAAGTATTGTGAGGTAGATACATATCCAGTATGACAACTTCCAACTCTCTTTCTAAGAGATGCTCCTTTCTATCCTCTTTCTTTCAGATCACATATGTAAAAGATGGTCAGCATAGGCTCTGTGACATTCTCAGGAGTCTGGGTTCAGTTTCTGACAGTGCCACTGTGGAGAAATTAATTTGAATTTTTCTGTATTACAATACTGCCTTTACATGTTAAGGATATGTGTACTTCACAGGGTGGTGTTATGATGACAAATTAAAGATGGAGAGTGAGACTATATTGCTTTCCTGTTATGATAATAGAGCAGAAACAGGTTGTTTCTTATTTTCAGCAGGATAAAAAGCCATACTTAACCATATTTATTATTAATATGGTAATGTAGATAAATTGAGTAAATAACAGCCAATACTCACAACAGACATATCTCAGCCCATCACCAAAAATGTTGCAGGCTTTTGTGAGTTGTGGAAGATTTACCTTGAATTTTTGGAGCTAATGAGAACACTTTTAGTCAGCAAAATAGGATAGGAAAGAGCTCTCTCTAATGAAAAAACAAAAGTCAACTTGTAGGATTCACAGCACTTCTGCCGTCTACTTACTTGGAAATACTCCCAGAACAAGCATTTGTGCTTTTCAATAATTCTGATCTTTTCTGACCCCAGAAATATGGAGAGAGAGAAAAAAAATGTGTTTGTGCATTTAACACTTCAAAGGACAAATTATTATAAATGTAAAGTGTTTTAAATTAGTGAGGAGGGCAAAGTTTACCTATCAGTTTTCAGGTTTTTAATTATTTCTTTGGGTTTTTTTCTGTGTTTAGCTTTACAAAGTGTTATTGCTTCTGCTATATGATAGTGATTTCTACAAACCTAAAAGATGCTATTACTTGAATATAATTGCTTGTTCTATTTGTTTGTTCTTTGAGTCATAGAACACTACATAATCTAAGTCTAGATTTTCATATTTTTCCATTGAGACAACCACTTTTGTGAAAAATTATTTGTATTTGTCTTTTTCAGGAGTGTAAGAATTTATAAAATTGATCTCTTTTTCGTATTTGATAACTAAGATATTTATTAATCTATTAATCATCAGAACAGGACAGTACAGTTTGAGGTATGATAGAATTTTTGCATGCACACCATCAGACATTTACTTATCCTGAATTTACAGTAAAGTTATTCTCCTAGATATGCACTCTAATACCTAAATCAAGTACAACACATAAAAAGCACATGAATCTGAAATGTGCTACCCAAACAGACTTCCGACGTTTTTGTTTTGAGATATTCACTACCTTTGCTCAAAAAATGGGATGTTTAACATCTTCATTAATGAACTGTACTATGGGATAAGGTGTACCTTCATCAAGTTTGCAAAGGATTCCGAAAGGGGATGAGTGGCTGATAAACCAGATGGGTGTGCCATTCAGAGACACCTGGACGGGCTAGAGAAATAGGCCTACAGTAACCTTTGAAGTTCTACTAAGGTAAATGCTAAGCCCTGCCCTGGGGAACAACTCTAGGCACCAGTACAGGTTGGAGACTGGCTGGAAAGCATCTGTATAGAGAAGGACATGGGGGCTCTCAGGGACATCAAGTTGACCATGAGCCAGCAACATGCTCTTGAGGCAAAGAGCTCCTGTGTTGCATTAAGAAGAGCATTGACTGCAGATCGAGGGTGTTGATTCTTCCTCTCCACTCAGGCCTGCTGAGACACATCTGAGTGCTGTGTCCAATGTTGGGATCCCCAGTACAAGAGACACATGGATATATGGGAGGAAGTTCAGTGAAGGGCCATAAAGATAATTAAGTTAATGAAGTGTCTGTTATATAAGGAGAGGCTGCGAGAGCTTAGAGTGGTTATCCTAGATGAGAGAAAGCTCAGGGGAATCTCATCAATGTGTATAACTACTCATTGATGAGGGGTTCAGTGAAAAGTGAAACAGACTCTTCTAAGTCGTGCCCAGTGACAGGTCAAGAGACAATGATCACAAGTTAAAAGACATTCAAATTCCATGTGAACGCAATAAAGTACTTTTTTACAGGTAGGATGACTTTACAGTAATGTTTGTGTCTTAGATATGTAATTAAATATTTAAATCAAATTGATTGAATAATAAACACATGACTCTGAAATACCCTATCCAAACAGACTTCTAACCATTTTGTTTTGAAGTGTTCAGTAGCTTTGCCCAAAAAAACGAGAAAGTGAGGAGGGAGAACAAATATTAGTAATTTTCTGCATAAGACAATAAATGATAATTGGATCAGAGAGATAATATACAAGAAAAGGGCAAGTGAGGCAAAAACAAAACTAAGAATCTTAACAGATCACTGGACACCAAATCACAGAACAAGTTAGGTACCATGAGACAAAATGTGCAACAGTGGTCACTAAGTGACTGATGTCTGGACCATAGCAAAAGATGAAAAACCTAACCTAGAAAAATCCAGCAATAGTATCTAGAAGCATGAAGCATTTTCTGAACATGATTACTAACCAAGAGCTGAGAAGCTCAGCTTTCTCTTCAGAATAGAGGAGAACAGAACAGAATCAAATAGAATACAAAAAAATAAAATAAAATGCAATGCAATGCAATGTAATAGAATTGAATGATTTAGTTCCAGTTGGAAGAGATCTGCAGTGATCATCTAGTCCAACTCCCTTACCACTTCAGGGATGATGAAAACTTAAAGCATGTTGTTAAGGGCATTGTCCAAATGCCTCTTATGTCTAAACAGACATTCTTGGGGCATTGACCACCTGTCTAGGAATCCCGTTCCAAGGTTTGACCACGCTCTCGGTAAAGAAATATTTCTTAATGTCAAGTCTAAACCTCCCCTGACACAGCTTTGAACCATTCCCACATGGCCTGTCACTGGACACCAGGGAGAAGAGATCAACACCTCCCACTCCACTTCCCCATGTAGCTGTAGAGAGCCATGAGGTTGACCCTAAGAATCCTTTTTTCCAAACTAGAGAAATCCAAAGTCCTTAGCCACTCCTCGTAGGACGTTCTTTCCAGCCATTTCACCAGTTTTGTTGCCCTCAACTGGACGCATTCACAGAATCATAGTTTGGAAAAGATCCTTAAGATCATTGTCCAACTGTAAACATAACACCGCCAAGTCCACCACTGAACCATGTCCCTAAGCACCACATCTACAAGTCTTTTAAATACCTCCAGGGATGGTCACTCAACCACTTCCCTGGAAAGCCTGTTCCAATGCTTGACAGCCCTTTCAGCGAAGACATTTCTCCTAATATCCAATCTAAACCTCCCCTGGCGCAAATCCAGGATGATCCCTCTTGTCCTCTCACTTGCCACTTGGGAGAAGAGACCAACACCACGCTACAACC
>VYZM01013538.1:54163-69045 GCA_013398915.1 Dromas ardeola
TGCACCAGTACAGGTTGGGGGCTGACCTGCTGGAGAGCAGCTCGGTGGAAAGAGACCTGGGAGTCCTGGTGGACAACAGGATGAGCATGAGCCAGCAATGTGCCCTTGTGGCCAAGAAGGCCAATGGCATCCTGGGGTGCATCAAGAAGAGTGTGGCCAGCAGGTCGAGGGAGGTCATCCTCCCCCTCTACTCTGCCCTGGTGGGGCCACACCTGGAGCACTGTGTCCAGTTCTGGGCTCCCCGGTTCAAGAAGGACAGGGAACTCTTGGAGAGGGTACAGCAAAGGGCTACTAAGATGACTGGGGGACTGGAACTTCTCTCTTATGAAGAAAGGCTGAGGGATTTGGGTCTTTTTAGTCTGGAAAAAAAGACGTCTGAGGGGGAATCTTATCAATGCTTATAAATGCTTAAAGGGTGGGTGCCAGGAGGATGGGGCCAGGCTCTTTTCAGTGGTGCCCAGTGACAGGACAAGAGGTAACAGGCACAGACTTGCACATAGGAAGTTCCACCTAAACATGAGGAGGAACTTCTTTCCTTTGAGGGTGGCAGAGCACTGGAACAGGCTGCCCAGAGAGGTGGTGGCGTCTCCATCTCCGGCGACATTCAAAACCTGCCTGGACACATTCCTGTCCATCCTACTCTAGGTGAACCTTCTTTAGCAGGGATGTTGGACTAGATGATCTCCAGAGGTCCTTTCCAACCCCTATCATTCCATGATTCTGTGATTAGATAAAACCAAAATGTTTAATGTTCATAGCTGAATATTGTCCCCTATCTCATTTGATCCCATGGGTGTTAGCTGTTTGTGGGCAGGCAGGCAGAAGATGCATATACATTACCCACATTAATTAACAAAAGGGCAACCTAAATGACTTCTCTTCAGACCTTCAGTGTTTTGTTTGGATGAGTCTTTCTTTGCTCTGCCTACAGAAACATATGAGTAGGGAATTAGCAGGAAAGCACCATCTCTGCTTAGTTCTTCCCTCCACCTCCAATCCACTGAAATATACTCAATTTCACCCATTTGCACACACTTATTAAACTGACATCAAGTGTATGTTTGTGGCCAGCTCAGAAAAAAAAAAAATTCTTGGTACACATGGATCCAATAAAGTATCTGTTAAATAACAGCATGGAATTTAGGCTCCAGATGTTTGAGATACTGCCTTTTATGGATTGTTTTTTTGCCTTGCAAACACTTTTGTGAGATTTGTTTTCAGAGTGCATGTCTCTTCACTATTGTGAATGTCTGAAAGAGATGGGCAGTGTTTGTCATTAGCGCATGTGCAAAAGTGCCCTTTTGTGGATGGGTTTGAATTCTCATCTGATACAGCTGTGTGTGGGGGGTTTCCCATGAAACTTTATTAACAATACTTAGATATGTATTTTAGCTGAACTAGGAACTTTCATAAATTATTTTTGCTTATTGAAAGGTTATTTTCTGAATGTCAGGAACATGAAGCTTCTGACACTATGCTGAAGCATTGTTTGATGTATCTGATTACAAATTTTAGAATCTGACTTGTATTTTGCGTCTTTAAAGACGGTACAGTTTGTATCTTTTTATAGTGTGAAGAAGCATTACATGTTCTTGGAGGATGACTTTGCATACATTTTATTATGTAAGAAGTGTTTTAAGCTTACTTACAAGCAGTGAAATACTTATTAATTGAAATACTGTTAGTCACAGTGTCTGAAGAAATGAGAATACATTAGAAAACATTGAAAACAATAATTATTTTATTGTACCATAATCTTCCCAGCAAGGTCTTTGTGGAAATTTTAGCCATGTTATGCTTCATCAAATTTAAAGAATACTCATACACATTTCAAGATTGAAATTACAGCACAATATTGGTTTGCTGTGATACTAAAAATAAAAAGAACCTTCATTTGTTAATTGCTAATGCACATTTATGTCATATTGTTTGCTGTTGATAAGAACACTGTGTGAGGATAAATTTAGGTATTAGATGGGTGGAAATGGGCTGGTTCTCTAACAGGTTAGATCCTATGATATTTAACAGACACCTCAGATTAAATTGCTCTGGCTTCTTATTTGTCACTGTATCATCTGAAAGAATTGGAAATCAATCATACACCATGCATTTTTCCGTTTCAAGAAAAATGTGCCCAAAGTCACTAGTGATATATGAGATGACTGTGATGGGGTGAGAAGAGCAACCATTCCTGTGTATTAACTATAACCCTTGACTCCCTTCAGCAAAAAAAAAAAAAAAATCACTTTTTAATATACCTCTTTTTCTACAAACAGAATGTATAGGAGAGGTTTGAGGAAATATGAGGAATGTCTGAGGTAATGCATTAAAAATGAGCACTATTTTTATAGAATCCTGGATGGAAGACAGAAGTAGGCAGATTAATTATGGGCCATAATTGTAAAATTTCATAGCAAAATGATCTTCTAATTAAAATATTTGTTACCATTGGAAACACAATCTAGTGTTACACCCATGGCTCTCAGTTCCACTGCCAAATGTGTTTTCATAATTGTATTTGGGTTTTTATCTGTTTATGGCTTTATTTTTTTCATGTGATACAAGCATTGGATCACAAGGAACAATGGGGGCAGCTGGTTAAACTCTGAGCAAAACTCTCTCACACTATGAAAGAGATCCCAGTGAAACAGCTACATAAGGAAACATTGAAAACTCACATCATAGGCTCTGCTTCCTAAGCCAGACAAAGGGGGAGGAGAGTGATACTTTTTTGGGTGAGCTCCTACTTATACGTAATTTTTATTTGAAAAGCACAATCTCCTAATTCCTAGTCATGATTTTGCATTCATTAAGTACCTACCAATGTATTTGACATCATCTTCAGGAGTCATGCTACCTCTCTGGCACTGAGCAAGGAATAGTTCTGAAACCAGAGAGAAGCATTAAGAAGGAGGGTGTGATACAGAAGGAAGCAGAGTGAAGAAGGTCAGATATAGACTTCCAGAGAAAAAGTGAGGGAGAGGGCAGCAGCAGAGTGGGTGCTGCTCTTTGATTCATCTTTCCTTTGTTCTTATAATTGCCTAGGGTCTGTGGTTGTCTCACACCTTATGATCTTGCCTGTTTGTGTGTTTTGCAGACAAAATGTGAACAAAGAGGGAGTTACAGAAACAAATGGTTGACAGAGAAATTATTGTTTAATGTTGTGCTGATATTTGTATTACTGCTCTGTATCTGAAATACGCCAGAAAAGGGGAGTGCTTTGTTCTACATGATGAAGATATGTTAGAAGTATTATATTTCCATGTTTCTAGTGCCTAAAATGATTTAAAATAAAAGCACAGGATAAGTGTATAACACTATGAAGCAGCTAATTCTTCATGTTCCTAATAGAAGCACTTAGATAGCACATCTTTCATGCCTGATACTGATTCTACATATACATACAGTTTTAATTGCTGACTTATAATTGCTGATTTACATTTATGTGATTCTAATACTAGACAGGTTTAAATTTCCTTGAAAATCTGCTCAGCTTTTCTCAGGTTCACATCAGAGTTGTTAGGTGTTAACAGTAACCTTCCTGCAGTCTTTCTCAAATACTCAAGAAAGACTGATTCACAACACATAAAATGGGAGAGGGAATTAGGTCTGAGCTGGGACATCATTGGGAAGAGGAATACGGAAGACATGAAAAAATCTGAAAATGTAGTATTTTGGCTTCTCTTTTTAGGCACCTTGTATCAGTTAACCTATCAATTTTCAGAATTATATTAGAAATGAAGGGCTTTTTAAAAGCAAAACAAAACAAAACAAAACAAAACAAAACCAAAACCAAACCAAAACAAAACAAACCCAAACCCAAAACAAAACAAATTTGAAAATCCAAAGAAGTTATTCCGGAAAATTTGAAAGTGACAGATAGAGAAACCCTCAAGTTGTACTAGCTCAAATGAAAGGTCACTACAACAGCTCCACAATAAGCAGAAGAAAATAATAAAAAACATACTAAAAGCATGTGAAAGACCATATAAGAAATCTAACCATTAGATATGCAAACTATGTATTTAAATGATAGCACCCAAAAATTATGTCATCAAAATCCCCTCATTTAATGAGAGCCTTAAATCCAACTGTTTTCAGTTTGGAACTGGTAATTGCCAAAGTGATTAATTTAAGATTTTGAGAAAGGGACAGCTGAAATCTTCCATGGTAAGAGAATCTTTGATAGAGCATTTGAAAGGAGGTGGCTATCTGTAAAATTGCACATTGTGGCAGTTCCTGAGGAAATTAAAGTAGAACTAATAAACCAAAATAACTCCATGAAACCCCTGCCAGTGGTGCAAAACATGCTGAAAGAACTGTTGTGTTTGAAGATCAAATCTATTAATTTGACATTTAAGATCAACATAGGCTAGCCTGTGGGTATACAACTAAAATGTCCAAAAACACATTGCATGAAGGAATCATAAAAGAGTGAACTCAGGGTAAACACCTGATTGATGTAAATATGAAGAATGACAAGAAATGACAAGAAATTTTGAGGTTGTAGCTTTTTAAAGTCAAGTAGATGAAAACAGAACAAAAAAGCTATTTTCGTTTTGACTTACACAAGTACTATTTGTGGGAAGACAAATGTGTGTGTTTGCACATGCGTGTATTGCAGAAACTTGTTGACCTGGATCATGGTATAGTAGTAGTGTTTGCATTTTTTATCTTTTTTTTTTTTTTTTTTTTTTTTTGGTGTACTTGGATCATGGAAGCTCTCAATTATGTTTATAAATGTTTGTGGCTTGAGACAAGGCTGAGTCATCTCCATGCAATAGTCTACACACTATTCAGTCATTTTACATTATGTTTACTGGCCTGTCTCTAATTAAGAAGACACAAAGTGTCCTAAATTTGTGTGACTGAGTTACTTCTCATTCAGTAACGCAAAAATACTGCAGTGGATTTATAAGCAACTGCACAAAAAAGCAGTCACCCTCTACACCATCTTCTTATGGTTGCCTCTAAGAAGGTTACCCCTTTGCTCTAAGGTTTGTGCTACTTCTCATCTCAAATTTGTAATCTGTGTCAGACTTCATGGTCTTCTTTTCCTCTGTAAAAATGCTACTGAGTCTTCCATAGGTACGAATGCCATTGCCTGTTCATTAAGTGTTTTCTCTGCAAAACCCATGGCAATGGAAATATTTAAAAGTATTCTATAAACTGTGTCTGTTTTATGAGATTTCTCTCATAAATGAAGAGAACTCAGAAGGAAAAAGATCTCTCTGTATTGACAAAATATAACTGCACTACTTTTATATGTTTATAAATGGAAAGCATTTCATGACTATTGATCTTTGAAGTCATTGAACAGGTGTTCAATGAGTTTAACAGTTTAAACAATGAGGAGACTTAAAGAAAAAGATATGATTTGTCTAATACTGAATGATAAATCAGTGGCAAAGTAAGGAGTGTAGCTCTCTTGTACTGTAATTTTGGGACCATATTGCCTCTCTTATCACATTAGCACTTAGTAAATGAATTGGAGCTTTGTTCTCCATAAAGGAAATAAAAGCATTTCTGTAATTAAAAAAAAAAAAATTGTTCATTTCAAAATAGAACATAGTGCTAACTGCAGCCATGGTCAGATTTTAGCATCATCATCCCCCATTGATATTTAATTATGTGACTTCATAGGAGGTATTAATGAAAAAAGCACTTTTTCCCAGTGAAAGCAAACTGCTCATGAGCTTGTTGTAGGACGCACACAAGTTTTAAGTAATCTGGTCAAATCATACAGTGAATCAGAGTCAGATTTACAACAGTGTCGTTCACACTAACAGCTTGGTTTCTTCAATGTGATCTCTACAGAAAATAACAAAAAAAGTTGGCATAGAATGTGTGTAAGAAGGGTGTGGTTAAAACACTATGAACAATCTTCCCAGGCATTTTTTGTAAATGTGTTTTACAAGTGTTTTAAATTTTCCAAGAAGGAAAAACATTTATATACAGTTTACAGAAATAACTGCAAAGTTTGCTCTTCCTCTTGCACCCAGGAGCTCTGAATTCTTTCTTTGTTTTGTGACCTGGGAATGATCTAACATTTCTTATTTGTAGGGTTCTGATGGAAAACTTGCTGTCTCGGTTTCCAGTGAACAGTTATGTTATATTGTATTGTAACTCTCTCTCCCTTTCTCTTTCTTGCCACCCCCTCCCCCTGCCTTCCCCCCTAAAAGCTTTCTTGCCATTTACTTCCTTGATAGGTACAATAGAACTTGTGGATTGATAGTGGAAAATACTTTTCAGACATCCGTTGTTGGTTTCTAGTGCAGGTCAAGGTGTTATTAAATCATGTAAGTGAAGTGTAGAGACATTTATTTCACTAGTTTCTTTGTGTTCTTTGTCATTAAAAGTTAAAGCACAGCATTTGCCACTTGTTCTGTCGATTTCTGTTTGCATGAACACATATAAAAAAGTACATTTATGATATTTTCTTATCAAACTATATTTTCCACAATTTATTAATTTACAGTTATGATATAATACTGCAGAATGCATTTTGTGACAGCCACTACTTGCTTTCAGATTTACATTCTCTTGGAACATATTATCTGTGAAAAAACTTGCATCTAAATTTGGTATTTTAAGATCCAGTCTGGTAAAATTCCTACAGATATTAAAATCAGTGTCTACTCTAAGGAGTCACAGAGGAGTTCAAGTCCTGCATAATAACTTTATACAGAATAACAATTGTTTTTCTTTACCTGTTGCCAAAAATTTTATATTTATTCCTCTTAGGAATAATTTAGGTAAATTAGTAAATTATGTGAATGATATAAAATCAAGAGGCATCACGTATTGTTGGATTGTTGGTAAATTTTAATGAAAACCTAAGAATCCATAAAGTACTCATTGTTTTGTGGTGTAATGTATGTTATTTGAATGATAAGACTTGTGATCAGACATAAGATATGCATATATACCTCAGGAAGAGAGTACTGTTACAGTATTATTAACGAGAATATAATGATTGTTAAATCATTATTAAAAGAATATAACGACGGATGTACACTCCACTAGGTGAAAAACTGTCTGGGTGTCTGGGCCCAAAAAGTTGTGGTGAATGGCGTCAACTCCCCTTGGTGCCCAGTCACAAGTGATATTCCCCCAGGATCAGTATTGAGGCCAGTTCTGTTTAATATCTTCATCAATGATCTGGACAAGGGGATCGAGTGCACCCTCAGTGAGTTTGCAGAAGACACCCAGGTGGCCACGACTGTTGATCTGCTTGAGGTTAGGAAGGCTCTACAGAGGCATCTGGCCAGGCAGGATCGATGGGCTGAGGCCAATGGTATGAGATTCAACAAGGCCAAGTGCCAGGTCCTGCACTTGGGTCACAACAGCCCCATGCAATGCTACAGGCTTGGGGAAGAGTGGCTGGAAAGTTGCACGGCAGAAAAGGACCTGTGGGTGTAGGTTGACAGCCAGATGAATACGATCCATCAGTGTGCCCAGGTGGCCAAGAAGACCAACTGCATCCTGGTTTGTATCAGAAGCAGTGTGGCCAGCAGGACTAAGGAAGTGATCGTCCCTTTGTATTCGATGTTGGTGAGACTGCATCTCGAATACTGTGTTGTGTTTTGGGCCCCTCACTACAAGAAAGACATGGAGGTGTTGGAGCACACCAAAAGGAGAGCAATGAAGCTGGTGCAGGGTCTAGAGAATAAATCCTATGAGGAGCGGCTGAGGGAACTGGGGTTGTTTAGTCTGGAGAAAAGAAGGCTGAGGGGTGACCTTATTGCTTTCTACAACTACCTGAAAGGAGGTTGTAGCGTGGTGTTGGTCTCTTCTCCCAAGTGGCAAGTGAGAGGACAAGAGGGATCATCCTGGATTTGCGCCAGGGGAGGTTTAGATTGGATATTAGGAGAAATGTCTTCGCTGAAAGGGCTGTCAAGCATTGGAACAGGCTTTCCAGGGAAGTGGTTGAGTGACCATCCCTGGAGGTATTTAAAAGATACATAGGGCATGGTTTAGTGGTAGACTTGGCGGTCTTATATTTATGGCTGGACCTGATGATTTTAAAGGTCTTTTCCAACCTAAATGATTTTATGGCTTTTATGTGCAGTCTCCCATGTAAAGTAAGTGCTGGTTGTTTAATTTCTCAAAGTATTAACAAAGGTATTCGACAAAAGCAAATGTAAAGCCCAGCCCCTGTGATGGAAAAAACCCTGCAGCGTAACAGGTCAGGGATGACTGGCTGGGAGCAACAGAAAAGGCCTTGGGGCCCTAGGGACACCAGGTTGGCCATTAAGCAGCAGCACTCCCAGACAGCAAAGAAGCCATGACCACATTCCAGCCTTCACAAGCAAGGGTGCAGCCCTCAAATTTGGGGAAGGATCCTACTGTGCTGACCAGGACTTGTGTGCTGCCCCAAGTCTGAGGCTACGGACAGGACAGTCTCTGACCTACTGGAGAAACTCCCATGGAGGCCACCAAAATGGTTAGGGTCTGGAGCACGAGGAGTCTGATAAGAGGCTGCAGACCTCAATCTGTTTATCCCAGGAAGGAACAGGCTTGGGGGTCCTTTTTGATGTTTACAGATAGCTGGTGGGAGGACACAGAGAAGACAGAGCCAGGCTCTGCCCAATATTACACAGCCATAGTATTTAAAATGAAAGTAAAGTGTAACACAAGAAATACCATCTAGATATTAGAAAAAACTTTTCATCGTAAGGGTGATTGAACTCCAGCACAAGTAGCCTAGAGAGCCTTTGGAACCTCCCACCTTGTAGATATTAAGCCCCTGACTGACCGTATCTGAAAAATAGACTATTTGCTATTTTGCTCTAATACTGTCATGGAGAATGTTGGTGGTACAGCCATGGGAGCATAACGACACTGCTTAGAGACTTGATCAGAGGTAATTTTCCTAATTGGGATTTATACATTTGATGCACTGCAGTTTCTTTCCTACCATTTTTATTCTACAGCCAGTTCACACACTTCACATTCTCATGAGCCAGGAGCCACTGATTGTGGCCCAGCCAGGCCCAGCACCAGAGTCCCAGGAATAAGACACTCAGCTAATGGCTGGTGCACTGAATCTGGCTAGGTGGACAGGCTTCATACTCTATGGCTTCATCTCAACATAGCATTAGACACATGTGGATGTGTGTCCCTCACCAAAGAACTTTTGGGTTTGTTATCTATTACTTTGTATGTTAGGTAGTCAGCATGCATTGATGATGTGTATCTGGGCCGGTCACTGTGACTCTCTCCCCATCTAAGGCCAGTTAGCAGCTGTCACCAGGGTTTCTATTACCTACTGGTCTCTTACCCCAGATGTCTTAAAGAAGTGTGAAGCTCACAGTGGTTATGTGAAAAAGTTTGCGTATTGCTTTTTTGTTTTCCAGCTCAAATGTCATTTATCTAGTCAGTTACTCCCAGGTGGATACAGGCAATCTTTCCTTCATCTTAACAGTGTCCTCAAGCAGTCTTCATCACATGATGACAAACACCTAGGTTTTTTACTCTGATAAAAGGACGAAAAAACTTTCCTGTCATAAGGTACCTGAAATGTATAATTGATACAAATAGCGAGATGTTTAATTTCCACTGTGAAAAATAATGAACTACAAATGAAAGAGACATCCACGAGACAGGAATTCTGCTTCACAGCAATTTGTGGGGTTTTGGTTTGTTCAGAGAGAGTGTGAAGGATTTATTTGCGCATCAAAAGGCACAGGTTAGGGATGAGGGAGATGCAAATTCCATTCCTTCCCAGTGGGATTTAGAGTTACATTTCATAGTAAGCAACTATGAACTGGATACAGCAAGGATGTGAGCCTGGTTGCTCTGTATCTGTTTCATAAACAAATGCAAAAGATCCCATTCAATTCTCTGTTAGCTACAATAATGTCATGAATTTTCTTTTTGTACAATAATTTCATGAACTTTCTTTTTGCATGCTTTTCCCACAAATTAATCACGCCACTAAAAGGTAAGTTTCTGCGTTCCTGGAACAGATCTTGAAATGTTGCTAATTAGACAACATCAAGTCATTTTTCTAACCTCCAAATTGCAGATCATTTCCCCTCAGGCAGAGCAATCTCCAAGTCCCTGTTGACAGCAATTCCATAAAATACCATTTTTAGTTTCTAGCTGTCCTAATGAACATGTGATAAAACAGTTTCAATCTTTCAGATCATTCTGGGATCATCATAAATGAACAAAGTGATATGTCACACATTGCATCATCTACAGCAATGTCCAACATTCCATTCTTGTAAGTCATGCTTTCAGGACATGTCCCCATTTTATGCAACAGTCCACCATTATGTATGTTCCTGCATTATTTGAGACAAGAGAATGCTAAGAAGTTGTCCTAATGTTATGAGCCATCAGTCCTGTAGACCAAGTCTTTAGCACTCGTTAATGCTTGAGGTGCTCACAGCCGGAGAGTACACAGAATAGTACATAGTATTAAAACATGCTTTTACTGTAAGACTGTATTTTTTTTCTCTGAATGTGATTTGCTAGGTGCATCTTGTAGTTATTCAAATGATGTAGTTCATCACCAAAACCAAATACATACACAATAAAACTTCAGGTATACAGCCCAAATATTTCTTAAAGAAATTTTGGGGTTTTTTTCAGTATTCGTAATTGTTCAGTAAAAGTTATAAGCTGAGACATATTTATAATTAACTTTTTTTTTTTACTTCAGAATTTTCTCTTCTAATTGCAACAAAGCAAGCTGTGAGATGAGAATAGGCCTGCTTGTTTATAAAATTTGAGTTCTTCAAAATTATTTTCTCGCACACTTGCATGCTTCAAGTGAACCAGGACCTTAGTCTTTGACTTACACATTCTGTAAAGTAATATTGTAGAAAACAAATCATCAGCCTCTCTGTATTAGAAATGAATTATTCCAGTGTTCCAGAGGGAGCTCTGAAGCATTGATTTAACTGGAAGCTACACCCAGAAAAAAAAAAGTTGGCAGCTGTGAATAATGGGCAGTAGTTACCATTATACTTCACAGCTCTGAACATTTTTACTTTTCTTTTTAGCTACCATATTTTATTCATCCAAAACAGTTATTTATAGATCAACTATTTTCAATATGTGATTTCATAAATTGTCTCATTCATTAAATCAAAAATAAACAAACAACATTTTAGAAAGTTAAATAAAAAAGAAATCTGTCTTGCAGCAATGCCTGACATTTTCAGTGGTTGCTTTAAGAGTATTGAATGTCACCTGTCAAAATTTGGTAACCCAGTTATGCCAGTTTTTACTAATTCTAGTGTATCTGAGAACTTAAAATAACGCTGACTTTAATATAATTTCCAGCTGTTCAAATTATCTTTTCAGACTACACATTAAAAAGATTTTTATAAATATATTTTTTCCTACTCAGTAGCACACCTCCATAAACCGAATTGACAGAAGAAATGTTTCTTGATATAACCTAGACTACAATAAAAAGGATCATAAAATAGATGCATCTTGTGAATTCTGCACTCACAAAAGTGATTGCTTGTGCAGTGTACACCTGCAATTAATTCTGATTTTTCTCACATGCTTAGAATTTGCGCTATGATATTACTGGTTGTTTTTTCCTATCATTCTACCAAATGACAACAAAACATAGGATAGGTTTGAAAGGTCTTTTGAAAGGTTATGTATTGTGTAACAGTGATCTCATTATTGTGATCTCATCAATGCTTATAAATATATAAAGGGTGGGTGTCAAGAGGGTGGAGCCAGACTCTTTTCAGTGGTGCCGAGTGACAGGACAAGGGCCAATGGACACAAACCAGAAAATAAGAAATTCCACCTAAACATGAGGAAAAACTTCTTTACTTCGAGAGTGGCAGAGCACTGGAACAGGCTGTCCAGATAGGTTATGGCGTTTCCTTCTTTGGAGATATTCAAAAACCACCTGGATGCATTCCTGTGCAACCTGCTGTAGATGAACCTACTCTGGCAGGGCTGTTGGACTAGATGACCTCCAGAGGTCCTTTCCAACCCCTACCATTCTGTGATTCTGTGAACAGCACATCATTGCATTGCCTTTAACATAAAATATAGTTTTTAAAAGTTAGATTTTAGTGACTTTAATTTAAATTCTTTAAAAATAGTGTTCTCCATTTCACCATGTAATTTTCCAATATTTTTTCATGATGTTACTCTCTTTCTCTTTCTGTTTCTTCTTCCGTAGAACAAATTTTCACTGAAAGAAACTAAAACAAGTAATTGCGTTGTTACATACTGGACTGGCTAGGATTATAGTGCTATATTGGACTAGGTCCCAGAGGAATTAATGGAGACTCCCGAATATTCTCAGTTCTGTTCTTAAAGAAATTAACAAACACCAAAGATGCTTTATTAATATAAGCAATATTAATATAACTACTTTTATAAATGGATATTATGAAGGGAACTAATACATTTAAAAGGTTAAGCATCTTATACCTCCTTCATCCCATCATACGATTCATGTTCCTGTGAAATTGCAAATAAGTTTTCCTGAAAATTTTTAGAGTTTAGTATTTTGTGTTTAGGGTTTTTTTTCTTCTTCCTCCTCCTCCTCTTCTCCTCCTCCTCCTCCTCCTTCTTCTTCTTCTTCTTAATTTTTTTTGATTGTTTATTTTAGAAGAATGCAGACAATTCTTCTATTAGTATCAAATAACTTGATGATGTACTACTAGGTTCTGTAAATTGTGGAATCAGGTTTTATATCAGTTCTTCACAATTTCCACCAATAAGCTTGTATTACTTATTCAGCACTGGTTTCTGCCTTCTATATCAAAGTCAGACTCCTATTCTTTTGTTGATCTTCCCAAGTCTTTGTCGTGTGTCCTCTGACAAAAATGTACTTTTTTCTTTTTTAAACTGATTAGCATTTGCAGAGAATGTTTTGAAGGTGATGTTTGTCTGAGCCTTTGATATTTTGCAGTTCCAAAATTGTGCATGCCATAGGGTGTCTGAATAAGATAGGAACTCTGAACATCAGACCACACATAATATTGCAGACATCAGTCACTTTGGCAGATGAACATAATCAACACGAAGCCTCCCTCCTTGTGTAGATTGTGGGATGCTTTTGTCAAGGCAACAATATGATTAAATGTTTCTGCAGATACTGCTTTTTACCACCATTTTTCTAGAAGCCTAGGAGGTTTGTTTTAGGGATAATATTTTTGGATTTTTATGTTCTTTACAGACATTGACTTCCTAGTTTTTGCAACAACTTGTGAGACAGATTAGCCATGAATGCAAATTTCTGTGTTATGACTGTACTCACAAGAAAAGCCCAAGATTTGAAGAGTCAAGGAGAGTGGCCTTCTTATATGGTCAATTACTACATTCATGAGATTATGCTGATGTTTCTTCTTTTTTCTACTTTGTGAACAAATTGATTCAATAGGGAACAGACCAACAGCTGCAATAATATCAGATCAAAAGTGTAATTCAAACATTAAAAGAAAGGGAAAAACAGTCACAAAGGCAAGAAAGTTTTAAATTTGCTTTAAAACCATGAAATACATTAAAGTTCCGACAGCTAACATTTTTTATGAAATGGAAACTCTGGCATGTCATGAACTCTAAAAATTTAATGTAATTGGGTGGTAGAAACTCTAAAGAACAGCTTCAAAATCTGATTAACGTGTAAACTGAAGGCTTAGATCAAATATTCGTATTTTTATTTTCAAGAATTTAATTGATTTTGTGACTCGGTGAATAGGTAGATCCTGATTCATAAATAGCTCATGTTACATGACTTAATGTCTCTAATAATATTTGAATCTTTTATCTGAAAATAGACATTTCTGTACTTTCAGAGCTACATTTTCTCTAATAATAATTTTCTCTTTCAATTCATAGTACAGTTGCTTTCAGTTCTTCCATTAAGGAGGTGTCAGCAGTTCTTTCTCACCTACAGGTTTTAAATTTGTGAGCAGTTTGTTAACCAATTAAATTATATCCAAAATTTTTTAAACAGAGAAAACAACTCCCCTCAGTGGTTTCATTTAATATGTTTATGAATGAGTTAATCAGAATTTATGTGCAGTCCTAGTAAAGGTAATTAGCACGTTACACACTTGTTAATAAATTAATAATCTCAATCTTACCTGCATGTTACAAAAATGCTAAAAATGCTGAGTATTCAGCACTTCCCTTGAACACTTCCCAGTTTGAAGATCCATACAACAGCATTGGAAAAAAACAGCACAAAAACAAAACAGATCTTTGTCTAAATACTGCTAGCTCTTTCATATGAAAACCTGTCTGGCTCCTCTGATTTCATGTTCTTAGTAAGAACTGAGTCAAGCATGAAAGATGTTAGACTAAACTGACAAACCATTCTATGAAAATTAAATAAAATAACTTTGGAAGGGTTTACATCATGTTTGCTTACATTTATCCTCTATTTAAAATCTATTCCATGAGCACAGGCATATAGATAAGCAATCATTATTAAGAAGTGTGTATTTCTGGTATAACGTGTACTCTGATACCTGTATATACATTCTTAACCCATGGTAGAGGTTTTATAGATAACCATTTATGAAGGTGCGTATAACTAAAGTGGCAAACCACCCACAACTTTGGCTTTAAAATCACCAATACTGTGGTGAAAGAAATGCTAATGTCAGTGAACCTTGAGAAAAAGTCAAACTGTTTAGAAATGGTGCTAATTATGAGCAAAGCTTTACTTTTCTGAAATGTTTTTATGCCTTTGTCTCCATAAGGAAAATTTATTTATGAATTGATAAACCATGACTTTTTTCCATGAGGGGAAAAAAAAAAGTAAATCTCACATAAATATGTTTTTATTAGGGGGGATTCAGGGTGTGTGTGCAGTTACTGTCTTTTAAATGGACCTGCAAAATATGAATCAGTTGTATCACAGAATCACAGAAACACAG
>VYZM01013541.1:0-11281 GCA_013398915.1 Dromas ardeola
CAATAAAATAAAAAGGAAATAATCTAATAGATACAATATATACAAAACTGTATCAAGCTCCCAGGGAGATGTCACTGGCAGGCACTGGGAAAGTTCCAGACTGGACTCAGTGACGGATGGGAACTGGATTCCGGATCTTGATTCAGGAACCCATGGATTGGGATCAAAGGGAGACAAACTGACAGGGTCCTCCCCAGACGTCAGTCATTGAAGAAAGGGAGCCATGAAAGAAGCCAAGTCATTGAAGAAGAGTCCAGACCCTTTGATCCCTCAGCTTTTATGCNCCTCAGCTCTTATGCTGAGCATGGCAGATGGATGGAAGACCCTATTGGTCAGTTTTGTGTCACCTGACCTGTCCACTCCTCCCCACAGGTGTGACTTCTCCACGGGGTAAACAACCAGGTTTGGTTTGGTTTGGACTTTTGTTGCCCCAGTAACAAATAAGAGCAAGAGCCTCTCTCACTGAACAGAAAGTTGCCTCTGTTCCACCCCAAACCAGGACAGAGGTACTCCAGCCCTCTGATCATCTTCACGGCCCTGCTCTGGACCTGCTCCAACAGGTCCATGCCCTTCTTGGGCTGAGGACTCCAGAGCTGGACACAGTACTCCAGGTGGGGTCTCACGAGAGTGTAGTAGAGGGGCAGAAACACCTCCTTCCACTTGCTGGCCACACTTCTTTTGATGAAGCCTGGGATGTGGTTGGCTTTCTGGACTGCAAGCATGCATTGATGGCTCATGTTGAGCCTTTCATCCACCAACACCCCCAAGTCCTTCTCCTCAGGGCTGCTCTCAATCTATTCTCCGCCCAATCTGTATTTGTGCTTGGGCTTGCCCTGGCCCACATGCAGGCCTTGCACTTGGCCTTGTTGAACTTCATGAGGCTGGCATGGGCCCACTTCTCAAGCCTGACCAGGTACCTCTGGGTGGCATCCCTCCCCTCCAGCGTGGTGACCGCACTAAGCAGCCTGGTGTCATCGGCGAACTTGCTGAGGGTGCACTCAATCCCACTGTCCATTTCCCTGGCAAAAATGTTAAACAACACTGGTCCCAGTACCAAACCCTGGGGAACGCCACGTGTCACTGATCTCCACTTGGATATTGAGCCATTGACCACAACCGTTTGAGTGTGGCCATCCAGGCAATTCCTTATCCGCCGAGTGGTCTATCCATCAGTTCCGTATCTCTCCGATTTAGAGATCAGGATGCCATGCAGGACAGCATCAAACGCTTTGCAAAATCCTTCCACACACAACCTGCCATCCAGGGACCATCTACCTCAGGGCACATTTCAGTATGGCCTCACCAAAAAGTTTTCTTCTCTTACAACAGGATGAGACCAGATTCCACAAAACCCATGATATACCAACAGCGTTAATTAATAGCATTAAAGAGCTCATGTAAGGGTGAACAAGGACCTTGGGAACCTGCATAATAGAAGCATTCACATCAGTCCCGAGTAGGAAGAGGGAGATGCATTCCCTCGTTCTCTCCACAAGATAGCTTCTGCATCACAGCAAGGCCATCAATGCCAGGGCAAAGCACATAGCCATTATTTGTATTAATATGTTCCCAAGCTCAGCAAAATAAAGAGATAAGCAGTGCAGACAACAAACTCTGTGACCAGCTCAGGATCTTGCCACTTAACAACTACTATAGATATAGCACGCTTAATACAAAACTGCCATTGTCTCAAGCCCCGCACTGGGTGCCAAAAAGGACTGTGGTAAGTCGGCCTTGGCTGGATGCCATGTGCCCATCAAGCCAGTCTATCACTTCCCTCCTTGGAAGGACAGGGAGGGAAGAAAATAAAATGGAAAAAACCCTTGTGGGTCAAGATAAAGGCAGTTTAAAAAAGCAAAAGTGAAGGCCATGCACAGAAGCAAAGGAAAACAAAAGAATTTATTCTCTAGTTCCCATCAGCAGACGATGTCCAGCCACTTCCTAGCAAGTAGGGCTTCAGTACGCGTGAGGGCTGCTATGGGGAAAATTAACTCCATCTCAGCAAGGCCCAATACAATATTCTCCCAAAAGAACATGAAGTTATTGACCCCCTGGAATATGATTTGAAATCTAATTCTAACAAGATATCCTAAATAATCTTTGTTGACTAATATTACCTCATGGGCCAGCATATTTTTCATCCAGGAAGAGCTAAATTCATGAATAATTTGATAATTAATCTAAATTTGATTTATAAAAAATTGGTTTTCTTCAGAATTTTTTTTTTTGTTTTAAGCTTTGTCTGATAGAATTTTTTAATATTGTTCCACAAGCTTATTTTTTAAAAAAATAGCATGCAATAGCACTCTTATGTTTGATTTTAACTACATTGAATCTACATTACAATGACAGTGGGATCACAGTTTGACAATTGTCACAGTTTCACATTAGCAGAAAGCTTAAAGATTTCTAGTCGCTCATCATTATTCTCTTTTCTGCATATTTAATGAATGCATTTTTAACATGTAGGTATAAGCTAATCACAAGAAATTAGCCAAGGTTAGAGCTTTCAAGACAAAACTGTTGTATATTACATGGTGCAGCATGCTTATAACCACTGCATTAAAAAGTCATTCTCTTCTGAACCCGGATATTCATAAGTTGATCACAATAGTATTTATTCAGTACATACTGTAAATGATACCTTTCGGAGTGCTCCAAGTTTTATTATGAGCCTAATTGTGTCTCAAAGATGTAAGAGGTAATTCAAATTTCAGATTAATATGCACAAATAGTTCATAGTATTCCTGAGAAAAAAGTTGCAGGTATTTGGAGATATTTATTAGGGAGGATATTCTTCATATCTAAGGGATTTGTGTTACTCTTGCCCTTTTTCTTAACAAAACTGGTGACTGTTTTTAACCAACAATTTTCATACTTTCAAGGCATGTCATTTGTTTTCATCAGAAGTTTTAATTTGCTTAATGTTCAGTTTGTGGGTTGTTTATTTAAACTACAAATAACATCTTATTTCTCTCACACCTCACGTCTGGTTTGCGCTAAACCCTTTAGAAAGGTAAATTTTTTGTAGTAGTAATAGAAGTAGTATAGTCATTTCAATTTTGCTTTGGTATGTTGTATTCATCTCCCCAGTTCATGTAATCCACTTTCTAACTATTTGATTTTCTAAGTTTTCCTTTTTCCATGGCTGATAATGTCACTAGAGAAATGTCAAGAACACATTTGTAGTTATTCTCCCAAAGCACTGTACATTGTTTAATTTAATCAAAAGATTTTTTTTTACTTTCTTTTGAGCAAGGTCATTTTAAAACAAGGCTTTAGCTACCGTTTGTAAAAGTAATTCCTGTATGTGACCTTATGAAGACACATGTTTACATGACTTATTAGCTTTACATGCTTCATTTTAAAAGACCGTATCAAACCTTATACATAATTGAACCAGACCAAAAAAAAAAAAGTTTGTCAGCAAGGTATACATGAAAATTAAATCTGAAAACATACACAAAAGAGTTGTTTTATTTTCTAAGAACCAATATAAATAGAAGGCAACATTTTGTGATAAATTTATACATCTGATTGTACTTCTCACTGGAAAGCACTAGGCTTTGCCAAAAAAAAATACTTAATAATAAGGTATATGTTTGCCCCCCTCCTTGTAAATTTTTCCTTCTGCAGCTAATCTGGCTGCCTTCTCTGATATATTTTTTCTAAAAAATACACTGTGTATAGAAGTTAGAGGGAATGAAGGATATTAGGTTTGCATCAAGTTGGCTTGACATGAACTTCTCTGATGCAGAAATCAGACCATTTCATTAGTAACCATGAGACTGAATCAGGTATCATTAAGTTCTGCCGAGAGCTAACAAACTGCCAACTGAGAGAGCACAGGTTTGTGAGTAGTGTATTTTGCTCATACCTCAGTTGAAGGAGTACAAATAGTGTAGCAGATTATCAGTTCACAGTAAGTACTGTAATGACCACATTCTTGATGAGAAAAGACAATTCAGAGAAAAATGAGTAGCCACAGCTCAAGTAAATAGATTAACACTACTAGTAGACACTGGAAGCCTTATTTTCTCTTAAATATGTCAGAGGTAAGGCTTCTGAGTATCAGGAGTCATTAAATTAAATGGAAATTACATATTTCATTTTAACTGACCTTTAAATCATAACACTAGTTACAAAAAAGTCTAAAAAGCAGAGTGTTATTTTGGAAAATACCATTTGGCCCTTTAGCTAAGTAGCAATTCAACAGATGATTAATATGCCTCAAAGGGCTGTCTTCAGCATCTGTATCATGCAATTGGAAGGTGAGGACAGAATCTTTACTTCTTCCTTTCCTCCTGCCTGCAGCAAGGGAACATAACTATACAAGCTTAAATGTTGTATCAAGTAATCACGTATTTTTGCTTCAAATTTCCAACTGCAAAGACATTTGTAAGTGCTTCACTGCAGTCTTGAGCTTGTCTATTTGTGCCTTATAGCACAGTAGGATATATTATAGTTATCCCTAGCTGCTTCTTTTTTTTTCTCAAAATTATAATGCAGATAATAAAATATTAAAGAAAAATCTGACAGCTCTATAATATATACAAGTTAGAGCTGGAGGAGGAATATTTATGCTCTGACGACTTTTTTAAACTACACCAAAAGTGAAATTTTAGAAGAGCTTTTTCAAGAGCTTTTAGATTTAAGTGCCCAGATCTCTGAAAATCTTTAAAGTGGAGTTACATGTTCTTTTACCACCTTCAAGTTAAAAAGAGAAACAAGCACTACATAAAACCAGCAAACTTGGGATGTGAAAATCTGAGTGTATTTTTAGTGAGTGAATGTAGTTGTGGTGCGGGATTGCTTGTTTGTAATTACTACTAAGAAAACATCTTTACGGTTTGAGGTGGCAGAACATATAGCTTAAACTTTTTTATTCATGGGAAGCTGTCTCTTATTCTAAACTAAATTTCAGTTTTATTTTTCTTTCAGCAATACAATACTGATGTAGTCACTTTAAGGTCTAGACTCACACATTTTTTTACATCATCATTAGTTTATTTAACTTTCAAATAAAGGCCTGAGTTTTTATTTTCATTTGGTCCAGAAGAGTTAAAAACCCAATGTTTATACTGGAATGTTTTGCTGTTTAAGGGATAACTAGATTATATCTACACTAAATTTTTTTGTTTTGCCTTTAGACAGGTGAAGGAAACATACTGTACATGGTGTATTATTATATGCTGAATTGACATTGAATATTTTTTTCTTATCCATTAATTAAAGCAGTAATAGCAATGCAATAGTCACTTACCAGCACATACCATGCAGTCTGGATATGGCATCTGCATGAAATAATTAGATTGTGTAATTTCCATCAGTATATTCTTCATTCATCAAAATACATTTGAATATCTTAGCCCATTAGAATGAAATTTTATTTTCTTTTGATCATTCAAGAACAATTCCAATGTAATTGGCTTTCTATTAAACAAGAGCTGGAAAGTCTATCACATTCCATTATGATTATTACTAGTAAGAAGATAAAAAAAGAACATATCACTGACAATTCTCAGACATTTTATCACTTAGGCAGCATTTATGAATTTTAAGTAAAGCAATCAAATATAATGGCAACAAAAATTACTAGCAAAGAATAATCTACAACATTGATTGAAATTCTAACAAACGCAGATGCTGCCCAGGCTGTTATTCTACTTCAGGGAATATTCCTCAAAAACAGTACATGAGGACTATATTACTGGATTCAATAGGTGGCTATTTTGTCCATATAATCTCTTTGCATACGTGATTGAAATGTTCTTTTATCCTGTTACATTCTGATATCATTGACAACTCACTGCAAAAGGGCCAAATGGCATCCTGACATTTAATTTTAAATTGGCGGACAGGTGACAGACAGGTGATTCAATGAATTTTAATAGACTAGGCTATAATTCAGAATTATTTTACCATTCACAAAAAAAACCCTGTTTTTATTTTTGTCTTGACGTTCTTTACAATACTACAGCACGTTGTTTGTTCAAGGAAGGGTGTTGTGCCTTTACTTCTTTTATAAGTGTGGGAGGATTACAATACTGATGAAAGCACTCAGTAGAGCATACGATCCTTAATAAAGTGTGCAGGACAGAACAATTTTGCTTATTACATTATGTAAGAGATTTCTTTGTAACTCTAAAAGCTCACACATCTCATTTTCCAGCTCCTCAAGTACAAATACACTTTCCTTTGTTTCTCTCCTACCGTGCAACCTGACAGACTCATGCTGTGTCCCAACACCACTAATACCTTCTGCCCTCCAGGCTTTTCTCCTAGTGTCATCCACTTCCATGCATATGTTTCCATTGTTTCTTTCTTCTCTGACACACTTCTGCTCATTCGCTTCTATTAAATTTCAATTTCTTCTCTCTAAATTATTTTTACTCTCTTCTTCCTCTCCCTAAAACCTGGCATTTTCCTTCCCCACCTAGCCTTATTTCCACTCTTTTCTTGCCACTTAAAAATTCCCAGTCTCACTTTTTTCCTCAAATATCCCCCTTTTATCTCCTCCCTCTAATTTTCTACAGTAACCCAAGCCTCTGATTCTTCACATATGCACCCCTCATGCTTTAAAAAAAAAAAAATAATAAAAAATTGAAGAATAGAGGAATTTTTTTCTCTTGCTCCACAGACCTGAAATAATTCTAAGGAAAGACCTAAGCTAGAAAGTTTTTGAGCTGACTGGTAACTGGATCCTGTCAAAAGAGAGAAGAGAATGCACCTCTTCACGAATGAGTGGCAAAAATGCAACCAAACGTAAAACCCCAAATATTTTAGGTACTGAAGTATTGAAGAACTTCACATCTTTCTGTTCCTTTCTCCAGTTCCCTTCACGACCAGCACAATTTACCCCTGAAAAGAGGAAAAATCTCCAACTTTATTCCCTATAATTGTATCTATGGCCTAATGTACGATGATTCTCATCAGTTCAATGGTTTTCCCTATTTACTTTTTTAAGAGAAAGAGAAACATTTAAAATTTAACTAAGAAAATAGAGACTGACAAATGCTAAGTAGTGAATATTTCTTCAAGAATTCCACCATTAAGAATCCAACAGACAAATAAAATCCCAGAACTGTTTTGCCTCATGCTGTACATTAGACAAAACTGAGAAATTATAATTTTCTCCTTCAGATGCTCTGAAAATGAGTCAGCTGTTATAAGCAAGTTTTCAGGATCTGAAGATGTTCATTCAGAGATTTAGGCATCTAATCCTTCCTACTGTATTGTGTTTTCAATTTTCCATCGTTGAATTTGCGTCACCTATATTCTCTTTTCAGGAGATCAATGGATTTATAAAAACAAATAACTTTAATTACAGAGACTGGATCACAAGTGAGAAATTTTCACCTATCAGCTAAAGCTAGGTCAAATGAAACAAGACATTAATATAATTATTTATTTTCATATACAAGTCTCCGAAAGAGAAGCAACAAGAGGAACTAGGACTTTTGTTTGTACACCCAAATTGTGTATTTTACATCCTAAAATTTCTTTGAAAGACATTGACCAAAAAAGATACAGGTGCCTGAATAACAACAAGTATCCTGCCTTATTAAGCACCACTCATTGAAAATTTATTTTATTGTGTCTTAAATTTACTACCAGAGCATTACTGCTTATCGGTATTCAGGACCACGTTTCACAGTGTGTTGAAGAATAGAAAAATCTATCCAGAGATGGAGCAGTAAGCAGATGAAAAACGCTTTTCAGTCTATTCTAGATACAGCTCTTATTTTTCCCCTCCTGTAATTATCATATTTCAATAACATTTTCACAATAGTTGAAAATAAATTCCTGAACAACAACAACTGTTACTGCTTTATAGCAGCATACATCTGCATAGGATTTACACAACATTAAAATCTCAAGAATCTCAAAATCAGCTAATCAAATGTTATAATATTATTCATAGGTGCAGGTCTGCTGACATTCAGCAGGGTAATCATGTGAAAAAGGTATGTGGGATTTGGTGCCAAGTTAAGACATATAGTTGCAAATGCCGAGGTTCAATGGGCAGGTGCATCAGCTGAGGCAGAGAGACTACTAACCATTAAAAGTTTTATGCTTTAATTTACACTTCCAGGTTCTTAAATGTTGTATTTTAATTTCATGAAGTTGGGTGTGATTCTGACAAACCCAACGTTTGGCAGAGACACAAATACCGCCTTACATCTCTTTGCCTAGCAAACCTGATGTTCCACTGCAGTTCTTGCCTCTCTACTTGGCGTATTAAAAAAGATCCACAGAATCCTTCTTACCTGAGACAAATAGGAAGCTTTCACAGGAAAGAACAACCTGAAATCATTGATTTCTAAAAACATTCTCTCCCTGTTTTCAGAAAAGATGAGTTTCTATTCATAGTGGTTGTAAAGAAACCCTATAAAGGCATGAAATGAGGAGCTGTTATTGCTGCAGCTGCTGTCAAAACTTAAAAGCACTGGTAAAACTACATATTTTTTGTGTTTATAGGAATTGTGATTTGGCTTGCATCTAAGAAACGAAGGTCTGTAATGAGCACCACAGAACTTAATGATTCCTTGGTTACTCTGCACTCAAACCCTCTGAGAGTGTGAATTCATGGCGTAGGCATGCTTCTTCCTCACATATAGGCTGGGGGAGCCAGGCCCCAAGCAATCTTTCCACCTGGGGGTACCACTCCTGTCTCCAGACAACAGAGAGCTAACGTATCGAGTTGAATTGGCTGTGCATCTAAACAGGTTTCTATGGGAACTGAGGAACCACAGTAGACAAAAACAAAGAAAACAGCATCTGTCAGAATGAGATGAGGTAATGAGGCAACTGCTGTGACCATGCAGGGATTCAGCCCAGGGACAGAGAGTCCAAGAAGGATCAGGGAGGGGAGAAATGCTTAGGAGACATCCATGGTCATTGCCAAGAAGCCATAAAATATGCTAGGACATGAAAAGAAATTACAAAATTACTGAAATTGTGGAAAGCAGAGGCTGAACAGAAAAGCTATTTACTTAAAGAAGAGATTAATTACAAGTTAGGATGCACAGTCTGTGAACAGCTCAGGTTAAGGTAGATGATAATTCAGAGGGTAAGAGGGTAAGCAGAATTAAAACAGAGTAAATATGACCAATTCAGAAGGACTGTGTAGTGAACTAATGGCAAGATACACCAAGTACAATATGAAACGTAAAGTACTTAAAAGACACGAATTGCAAGGAAGGACAAAATTACATCATTGGCTATTGCATTTATTCTTTTTATTAAGACCATCTTGTTGGCAGTTGTACACTGGAATGTTGAAGAAAGAATATCTAAGAACTAATAAAAGCTACCTACCAATATTTCAAAGGAGTGAAAAAACATTCACATCTCTCTTACTTTTCTTTTTCCTATCATGTAAAAAGTCAACAACATTTTTTTTTTTTTAATTTCATCGATCTGGAGAAATTATTAATGCTTTCTAAACCTCAGCATTTTCAAATATAATTGTGTGTTTTCTCCTAGAATAATTTCCTTTGCTGTTCTCAGCCTAAACTTTTGTTAGCAGATTGAAATAAGCAGAATAAATTCTCTGCAATGAAACATATTGGCCCAATAAAATTGGACTTTACATCAAAACCAGAAACTGAATTTGTCTCCTCGCCAGTGATATCTGTTAACAGTAAGAGAAACCATCATCACAAGTTGCCACAAGATTTTAAAAGAAAGAATTACCTTACATCACAGTTGCAAAGGGAGTATTCCAAATTCAAAATGTGATAAAGCCGGTCATGTTAAGCACCTTCTTTAGAAAAACTATAAAAATTATTTGCATTATATAAATATTTATCATTGTAGAATAACCTGTAGCAACTGTGTGAAGAAGTATGTTATGATTTCTTCTTGAATACATTTACTCTTTCATAAGACTCCCCTCATAGAGATGCATGTACGTTTGTCCTTTTAAGATCTGCAAATCTTTGCAGACATAACAGATGTAGATAGGATAACATTTTTTTTTAATTTACAAGGATGATACAGCACGCCACCAAATATTTAAACCAGAAGAGACTTTTCCTTTCTTCTCCTCTCCTAAGTTTTTAAGTAATTTAGAAAAAGAAATACTTCCCACTATTCCTTTACTACGTAAAGCTCATGGATATCTGACACTGGTGTGATTTTCTTCATGAGATAGAACTATTTGTTGTTGTTTTCCTTTTGACTATGTTATTGTTTTAACTTCAATGCACAGGCCACATTTCTTAAACAACAGAAGAGGGTATTGGTGTAGAGAGGGAGGGGGCAGAATTCTACTTGAGGTGGTGGTGAAAATTTCTGATACAGTTTTTACATGAAGAAAAGCGTTACTGGAAGAATACTATATAACCAGTAGCCATTAGAAGACAAAGTTATTTTGTCAATTGATGATGGTGGGTTTTATCCATTGCTCTAAGGTTAATTATACTGTCTTTGATGAAATGTTAAAAAAAAAATTCTAAAGAACACATTGCTAGCCAGCAGCTCAAACTCTATTTCTTTTGCTGAAATGTCAATAACCTTTCGAGTCTTGTATTATTTTTACAGAAACAGATATGACATCACTTTTAAAGGAACCACTCCTTAATATATCAATCAAATTATCCTCGGTTATTGTGCATTTTAGAAAACAAAGTCCAAAAAATTATGAAGTAGTTGTGGTTTTGCATTCTAATACAGTCAAACTTGTGATTAAATTGAAGAAATCAGAGAAATGTTGAAGGTTTCTATAAGCTTTTTGCTTTATATTCCATGATGCTTCTTATAATAACAGTTTCTAAGTCTGAAAAACTTGATGTTTCTAGCATGGGGAAAAAAAAATAATGAAAAATCTGGCAGAGACTAGCTTTTGAAAAAGGAATTACAACTGCGCTAGTGAAATAAAAATGGGATATAGAATCATAGAATCATAGGGTTGGAAGGGAACTCTGGAGATCATCTAGTCCAACCCCCCTGCCAGAGCAGGGTCGCCTTAGAGCAGGTTGCACAGGAACGCCTCCAAGCGGGTTTTGAATGTCTCCAGAGATGGAGACTCCACCACCTCTCTGGGCAGCCTGTTCCAATGCTCTACCACCCTCAAAGTAAAGAAGTTCCTCCTCGTGTTTAGGTGGAACTTCCTACGCTCAAGTTTGTACCCATTACCTCTTGTCCTGTTGCCGGGCACCATTGAAAAGAGCCTGGCCCCATCCTCCTGACACCCACCCTTTAAGTAATTGTAAGCATTAATAAGGTCACCCCTCAGCCGTCTCTTTTCCAGACTAAATAGACCCAATTCCCTCAG
>VYZM01013541.1:11332-23590 GCA_013398915.1 Dromas ardeola
GGCCTCACCAAGGCAGAGTAGAGGGGGAGGATGACCTCCCTCGACCTGCTGGCCGCACTCTTCTTGATGCACCCCAGGATGCCATTGGCCTTCTTGGCCACAAGGGCACATTGCTGGCTCATGGTCATCCTGTTGTCCACCAGGACTCCCAGGTCTCTTTCCACCGAGCTGCTCTCCAGCAGGTCGGCCCCCAACCTGTACTGGTGCAGGGGGTTATTCCTCCCCAGGTGCAGCACCCTACACTTGCCCTTATTGAATTTCATAAGGTTTCTCTCGGCCCAACTCTCCAGCCTAATATGAATATTAAAACTTGGATCTGACCATTTCTTTGCATTGAAATATTGGCCAGTTTAGCAAAAGAACTTCTACAGTGGGTAAAAACCCCATACATTGAAGAGAACCACATGGATCACAAGTTTAGTAATGGGATTAGGAGCCTTTCACTTTGAGGTCATGGGTTCAAATTGAGCCCAATTGAGAACTGTCCAAAAGTCAATAGCAAGTAAAGGCCTATTTTAACTTGTGTGTGAAATGATATAACGATATCATATTACTTTCTACTGGATAAGTATTTACAATTAAAAAACAAAACCAAAACAAACAAAAAAAATCAACAACAAAAAACCCCACAAACCCCACAAACCCCAAATCTGAAAGATTGTAGACTTTTAACCTTCCTTAACAAAGAGAGATCAAAGACTTAGTCAATACAGAGAAAATAAATTCTTCTTGAGCACTGCATGGTCTGGATATACTACAATTCTTTTTTTTTTTTTTTGAGAGATCAGCTTTTGAAAAATATGTTGTAACGATGTTATATTTTTAAAGACAATGTTGCATCGATATTTAGCCCCAATTTTTCACCATCTGATCACCAGCTTCTCTACTGACATTAAATTCAATACATTACATACGTATTCAATACATTACATATTCAATACAATACATAGTCATTACTGGATGTGAGATCATAGTTGTCATTGAAAGAAGGCAATGAAGACAATTAAAACAGAAATACTCCAGATGACTGCAAAGGGGTAAAAAAAGCCTCCAAACTGTGTACAGGTAGGCTTTCATGAAGGATGATAGTAAACATCACTGATCAAAACAGAATTTGATGAATACATGCAAACTATGATTCCTATTTTTGAAAAGTAAAATCAAATTTTTAATATGCAAAGGGAGGAGTAAAATTCATGTCTTACATTGCATTAAAAATTCACTGGAACCTAGTTATGAAGTAATTAATTCTTTGGAGTTGCCTGTCTTTATTCATTGATTATGGTAGGACGCAAGGAGGACCTCATTTCTGTTTTAGGCACTTAAAGCAAATACCTGAGGTTTTCAGGGACATAGTGCGTAGGCCTTATGTATAATTTTAGAGTCCCAATTTCAAGAACAAACAGTCAGCAGCATTGTTCTCAAAAATAACTATATTTTTATTATTCAAATTAGGTACTGAATAGATTGGTTTTTCAAAGCCCTTTTAACAATTAACGTTAAATCTGCTAGAGAGATAGGAAATATGCTTACTGAAGAATTACAGAGGTGTGCATATTTTCTGAAATTCTCGTTAACATGAGCCTTTATGTGTGAAGTCCTTACAAACTCAGAAGGAAAATACACCTTAAATTATCAATACAATTTTCACTCAATCTGTCAGTTGTGGATCTTTTTTCTTTAATAAGTTGTCTAAAGTATCTTGCAGGCTGTGTTATTCCTCTTTGATGTTACATCAAGTGAGAAAGATTAAAGTCTAGCTTGAATTTATCACCGATGACATTTCTGTGACTTTGCTCCATCAATCCTTTGTGATGGGAAGATGTCAGAACAAAGTCATCACAAATTATGTAATGTCACTCCACCTAAGTCACAGCGCCAAATAAGCTGATGAAGCATACTGTTGTGGAGTCTATATCCTTCCATAGGGTACATTTATAGCTACATGCCTTTGATTTATAATTCTCCTGAGATAATGAAATTCAGAAGGACCAAACCATTTTGGACTGATTGTTCTATGTCTTGTGTGATATCTTGATCCTTTAATATACTGAATAACCTCAGTTTCTAAAGTATAATTCCCCCCTTTGGTCTTTCAAGATTCATTAAGTAAATTGTAGAAACAAGGAGGAATTCAGCAGGAATTAAGAAATAGGTGTTGTATGTTTGCACTTTTTATGGGCAAGCAGTTAAAATTTTAGTTGTCGCTTATGATAATTAACAGGGGGCAGTTTAAAAAAAAATGGTTAACAAAGCAAACAAACAAATTTCTAAATTTAGTCTTAAAAACATCAATAGGGATCTAGCTGTAGACAGATGGCTATTATAATGAAGGTGAAATAATAATTTTCCACGTGCAGCACTGTACATTTACATTGATACCACCGCCTAGCTCTCCGCCCAACTCCATATCAAAAAAGCCCAATTTTATTTGAGGGTTATAGGAAGGTTTGTCAACAGTTGCACCTCAATGAACTACCAAGAATGCATACTTGTCTACTGTATTTCAAAACATTAGCCGAAGTAGTTTTCTAGTAGTAGCAAAAGTAACTGCTACAGAGATGCAGCATGGCAGAATGCCACAATACACCTTTGGAAGAAGGCTCTAGGACACAAAACAACTTGAGATAGACCAGAGAAAATAAACCCAAGAATAAAGGTAAAGATGATCATGTACATGGACATAAAGAAGAGAGAGACTATTAAAGCTAGAGGCTACAAAAAAATGAGAACAGAGAACTTCCATTGGCATTTTGGTAGCCTAGGGATGACTTATGACAGATTTCTATGAACTGGTCATAAATAGAGCCTGATTCCTCAGGCTATTGTCCAGGAAGAGTACTGGGTCCTTTCCCAATAAAAATCTGGAAGCAACAACAGGAGGAGGCTGGGAAAAGCGAGAGTCTGACAGAGAAAATTTTATGAGCCATTATTCATCACCTTTTTTTCATGAAACAAACTACCTATCAGAGCTGCCAAGAAAAAGAAAAACCTTCCGGGGACAAGGAGAACTTCTATTTCAAAATGAGCAATCAAATTATCAGAGTCTCTCCACTGGAAAGCTTCAGTGGATGACTAACTGCTGCCTTCTGCTCATTACTTCTCTCAAAAGATGAATTGAGGTCCTTTGTATTCTCCGGTAACTGAAGTTTCCGTTTTGCCTTTTCTATTTTTAAGAAGTAGTTACAGATGAAGAGAAAATGTGCTGCAGTAATAGAGCCACATCAGGAAATATCCTCCTCAGCTGCTGTTCAGAAACATTTGAAATGCCTTCTAATAGAATGCTGCTTGTCCCATAACATTTGTAAGTGACTGTGTTTCAAATGCAAATTTCTTCATTACATTGAATTGCATTAAATTTTATAAGTACTCTGCTGCACATATCCCCTAAAAAACAATTTGCTGAGAAAATAAAATGATGTGGTACGATGATACGCATCCATTAGATAATACCTGAAAATAGCTTTATAAACATATTTCATTTTAGTTGCTACTTAATGATTTAGTTTTAGTGGGTAGCTTATGGATTCAGCCATTCCTGTGCAATGAACTAGAATCATCTTCAGAGATGGAAACTTTATTAGTTTGATTATTATGCCAAATATCATGAGCACATGTAGATTTATAAAACAAGAAAAAAGTTACAGTCCATTGACTATGCCCTTTTTCAGCCTTTAAAGGCACTAACTAGAAGGACATCTCAGCACTATTAACAGCAGTTCTCTTCCCAGGGAGTACCTTATTAATATTTTTGGTAGCAGATAATAATATGCAGATACATTCTGACAATGTCAAAGTACTAACGTTGGGATGAGACAACAAAATTTAGGCTGGAATCACTCATGGGCATCAAAGATCCCTTTACAACCTACTCAAAAATCAGAGGTGTTAGAATGGGATGGCAAAATCCTAATACCGCTAATTACATTCTAGTTGTCTAAACTCACTAGAACTACAAACAGATAAAGTGGTCTTCAGGGATTATTTGGAACTACTGTGCATTTCTGCTGAACCTATCATGCTAGCAACTAAACTCCACCTTGCATACAACTCTGCATAAGACCACTGATGAGAAATATATTCATTAAATTTAATTCTAGGCAACATTTTGCTCTTAGACAATCCTCTACAACTTTATTGCCTTCAAGCTCAAACTTAATGCCCAATTCAACTACATAACCTTTGCATATACGCAAGAAAAGATGGATAACCATCGCATGCCTTGACTGCTTGGCAGAGATCATGCTAATCCAATAATAGGTAAAACAATATGGGCTCTAAAACACAGCAGTTTGAACAGAAATAATGCAATGACAGATTCTTTTTCCTATGTCTGCCTAAATCTTGTCTTTAATTATTTACAAGCATCTACATAAGAACTGACTGATCAGACTCCTTTCTCTGCTGCAAAAGGGCTCTTAAGAGGCCTAGGCAAAGGGAACAGCAGTAGTCCTCAAAAGCATAATTTTAATCTGTTAAAAAAGAAATTAAAAAACTAATAAATCAAACCACCAGCATATTAATATTGATAACAAAACAAAAAGAAAAAAAACCACATTCATATATCTTTTACTTGTGCAGGCATTTGGGAGCTGGAGCATTTTTGCAGTGACAACAATGTTATTTCTACAAAGCTTTGAGTACCCATCTGTATGACATCAGGCAAAGATACAATTTCTTTCAGAGCTGCAACACAATAGGCCCTTCTCAATTCCGTGCTCACTGTCTCCCAGAATGTCTTTTCCTCACCCCCCTCCTGTGCCCCTAACTCCTAATTCTCCTTGTTCACTGGCCAAGTCTCTAAAAGTACTATGAAACAGGCAATGGAACTGAAGTGGAGCCAGAAACTGCAAAGGAAGAATAACATTACAGATTAACTGTGTAGCATTAATTTCCATATTGATTTCCTTATTATTAAGCACCTGACTTGTTTCAGTGCAGTGCAGCAACTTCTATGAAGCTGCTCATTCAATTTTTGCACCTGAATTTTTCTGAAACTGACTCCTTTTCCTATAGACAATACAAAACCATTTAGAGCACTCTTTTTTGGAAAACAAACATGTATGATTTTAATAAATATAATGTTTCATATATTGACTCAGTATTTACAGTAGAATGGTTGGCTTCTTTCACACGTAAGTTTTTTTTCATTTAGTTACCACGAGACGTAACTCGTTAAAATAATTGAATAAGACCCTGGTTGCTGGGGAACAATTGCTCTTCCTTACAGTGAGTGGCAATTTCTAAAATATCACTAGAAAAGCTGCAATAGGTAGCTTATGGAGGTGATGTCTCTAACAGCTCTTTTTTTTGATGAACAGGTGGAGCTAAGAATCTGTTAATAGAAGGGATCTCCTGGATTGGGGCTTATACATTTGTAATAGGCACATGACAGGTAACACAATGTTAACAACAGGTAACACCTTTTGTGAGGCACTGAAGTATTGTCATCATGAATGCAGGCAAAAGTATTGCTCCTTGGTGACCCAGAAGCAAAGAATTACAAAGTGGAAGCTGTTAAAACCTGCACAATACTCCATGCCCCGAGGTATTCAGAAATACTACGCTATGTACAGGACAGTGATGAAATTTTAATGAGTAAAATAATTTTTTAGAATAATTGTTTGAATATATCCCTGTACAAAGCAGAGTTCAGTAAATCAAAATATCCCATAAGAAGCTATACAATATTTTAAACTAAAAATAAACCCTGCACACAAACCCAGTACACAAATGTGACGGGGCTATTTTGTTGACTATTTAAGTGTTTCTTAGCATACACCTGGGTATTCTTGCCTTACCCTTAGGGTCAGGAAATAATTCTGCCAGGAAAGAGAGATCAAAGACGTGCTTGCAGTGACAGGAAGGCTGCACATGTTTCACACCAGTAAACAAGAGGCATAACTCCCCTTTTCCTCTGTTTTCTTAGGTTAGTGTTTGTTTGTATAAGACAAAGTACTTAAACTTATCTTGTGCTATAGGACAGCATATAAAAGTGGTCTTTAAGAGAGAACTCTCAGTCAACAAAATGAGAGATATTGTGTTGTTTTCAGCTGTGTTATTTTTTTCCCCATTTGGGCATTACCATCACACCTAGAAATCTTATCTGAGAAGAAAATTTTACTGGAGAAACTGAGAAACCATGAGCCGATTTTATTTTTACAACTTGTTAATTTTTGTAACATTTTACAGGGAGCGAACAAGGTACTACTAGCCACAAATCTGTCAATTTCCACATCACTGTTGACACCATGGTTTTTGGTAATTGTATGTATGGAAACCTGGTTCAGAGCAAAAACTGTAAAACACAGAGAACACTTTACTAAAAACTAACATCGAGAAAAGGCAGTTTCCCATGTGGAGGCAACACACAAACCAAGGACTGAGTGATATAATGACACTGTAGGAATGTTTTGTTCCCTGGAAACCATTAAGTATTTTCTCTGAACATTTTGCTGTTTCTTCATTTCTCTGCCCTCTAAAGGGTGGCCTGCAATTCTTCTTGAATGCAATCTTACTGCACAAAACCCTGCTTATACTTCAAACTATAATCTTTAAAATCCTAGCGGTGATTCTTTGAGAGCCTGTTCAGGACATCATCATCTTCCTGTACCATCACAAAGATCCAGAGTTTAGCGACTACAGGAACTGTGGGTTTGCTTATTGGTAGTGAATGGCAAATTATACAGAACTCATGAGTACAAAAGAGTTTGCATGGGATATTACTGCATGAAACGGTGGCAAGTACAGCAATCAATATCCATTCTAGCAACATTTCAGTCATGATGCATTTCTGCAGCTGAAGAGAATCTAGAAAATATGTACCCTGGCTGCCCTATTTGAAAAGCTGATATGAATATTATGTCTAATTCAAAGAGCATTGCAAATTATATGACTGAATTTTCATTACTGTGTGTGGAATGAATATTGCCAAATACCAATTTTAAAATGCTGGCAATATATTACTTAAATTATCAGTGTCATTCCACATTCACAAATAATGTATAAAGAGTGGGTTAAAAAGCAATGCCACAGAAGTTTCACAAAAAAAGATGAATCTGAATTTCAGGTTTCATTTTATTCTCCTTTGGAAAAAAACAATGCAGTTGTTCTGTATCCTGAGCTTTGCCTTACGTATTGTTTTTTACACACACACACACACACACACGCACACACACACACACACACACATGAACTCTCTTTCTCTCTCTGTTACTCAGACAAACCTAGTTATGCACAAGGGATGTGGCAAGTGAACGAGTAAATATATAAAAAATTCCCATTTTATTAAAAAGGACACTAATATTGCTTAAGAAACTAAGTAGCTCTTTTGTCCTCATTATATGTAAATATATGTTTAGACTAGATGAAAACCTAAAAGTTAGGATTTTGTATTTGAAAGATATGACAAGTCATAAATAATAACTGAAGTCTCCAGTTGTTTCACCCTGTTTTACCCTATCATCGTTGGGATGAAATTGCTATAAATGGCTTCATTTGAAGATTGTGATGGTTTAACTATCTTTCAAAGGTTAATAAGCAGCTGAACAGTTTTAGAAAGTGGTAGAAAACTAGGATTTCCTCTGACTCATTATTTTAAAATGAGTTTTATACCAATTTTAAAATAAGACTAGGTGTTCCTGATCTATTTCATTCAATAATGTTTCAGAAAAGGCTTTTAAGATCTTTGCCTACAAGAGGTTTAATTCCTACCTTATCTACAGACTAAATATGGAGATTGGGGTCCAGAAGGTAAGGGGAACTGGTGGTGTCCGAGGACCAGTTTCTTATCACAGAGGATTCTTATACACACACACGTATCTGGGGTAGTGAAGGAAGGTAGTAGGATGAACCTAGTGTCTAAACTAGGTAATTTATCCTGAAACACTATCTATTTACTTATACATCGACAACAAAGCTTGCCAAAACCTGCCATCTAGAGGAAAATAATCACAATCTTCTCCCATACAATGCAGTTCTTTAAGGCTACAAAAATGCTGCACAACTACCACAGCTTCTCTGTACTCCATGAAGTCAAATGCACACCTAAATAGTTTAAACACTGTATTTCCTCTTTGATTTACAAGTCGTACAAAAGTCCGATTCTACTTTTTCTGTTTCCGTTCAATAAACCTTGCTATCCTGTGCAACACCTTAACAATGAGTGACTGAGGAGACAGGCAGTGTATCATCCCAAGAGAATAGTCAGGTGGGCACTGTAGTTAAAACCAGTACTGAAATGCAGAAGACAACCATTACAGTTCTGTAAGAGGGAAGGCACTGTTCCAAGCTGGGCAAAGTATTTCAAATTAACAAAACATATTAAAAAATAAATAGAAAAAACCACAACCAATACATTAGAAGTGAAAAATTTGTTACTTAATCCCCCAGCCCAAAATAAATTTTGGAATCTGCAAGTTGCTGTTCTAGTTTGCTGTATCATTTGGTCCAAAGCCATTACTATACATACCTCTGAGATTTGAAGAGAGATATATAAAACAAGGCTGGGTAAAACAAGGCATTTCATAAATAGATGTGCTGCCCTCTGAATACTTCAGTAATTCCTTTAAAGAAGACACCATCTCTGGAGGAAGAACTCCAAGTTCCTAGTAGAAGGGAGAGCGTTTTAGGGAAGTAGCTCTGCATGCTTACCCTTGTTCTTCTGGTCTTCCTTAAGCTCCTGATGTTAAATCATAGTCTAAGAAAGGATACTGAGTTTAGGCCACCAAATATGATTTTAGTTTAATACAAATGTACTGTTCACTGAATTGAAGAATTTTTCTAAACAAATTAACATTTTGACAGCAGTATTGAAATGTTTTGAAAGGTGCTGTCTTCGCTGTTGCCGTTGGAGTAATTTGCAAACCTTTGCATGAAAATTGGTGGACTTCGTAGGTTTCTAAATGTTGAAGTAACCTTCAATATTGTAGTGTGCATCTTCATCATTTACTTTCGTGCACAAGTTTCACAACAAGAATTCCATGTTCTTTGGTGATCCTGAAAAACATTGAGAATAAAAAATCACCCAGGTCTCCTACGGCCTTTTTTTTTTTTTTCTTTTTGCTGACATCTCACTTCAAAAACTGTTTTTCTCTTTCTCAGAATGCTATAAGGTAATAACAGCTCTTGCATTCCAGGGTCTAATACATCTGATAGGTTTGTTCAACAGTATTGTTAATGATTTTTGCAGTTCGGGCAGCAACTTCTCCAGCCTGTCCAGAGTAGCTGCCCTGGTGGAAGTAGCTCATAAACTGTCTCCGTGAAAAGCAAGGCCTGAATCCATTCACATGCTGTTTAGCATGCCTCTCAAAGCATCAATTAACTGTCAATTAGCTAAAGAACAAATGTTCTAAATAATTGAGAATGCAGCTGTTTGCCTAGAAATTAGCAGTTTATGCAGCACAAAAAAATGCTCAAAATGGTGGCAGTGTGGCATATTGTTACATAATGCCCCTCATTAACTACCAGGAATATGAAAATAATGTATTTTGGCATATCTATCACCTTTCAATAACTATCAAAGATGAAAGTCTTCTGGATACAGAAATAAAACACTGTGCAAAATACAGAAATAGCAAGATACTTCTTATTTCAGTGCTTTTAAGCTCAGAAGGTTCCCAAAGAAACCTCCTATTGCTAAACATAAGCTGCATTTATTAATAATTAGCATTAAGATAAAATAATACATCATAAAGCATTGGGAGACTAAAGAGATCTGGAAATAAACACCTATTTTGTTTCACACCTTTATCCTCAGAATACCCCAGTAAGGCATAAAATCTTTGCATGAAAGTTCTGTATTCAAAGTAAGGACACAACTGATACTGTTGTTTTTGTTTACAGATACATAGCCTCAAAGAGATTGGTTTTACATAACATAGCGCTTATATTTCTGATTTTTTTATTAACATTTACCATATCAGTGATGTAGCTGTGGATCAGAACTCAAAGTCTGAATACCAGACAGTCAAAGTTTTTGAATGCAGACTTTTGACTCCAAATGTTATGAGAATACACGTTAACTGCAAACGGTAAGACTAAGATGAGACTTCTAGTTTTAGTATGGTATTCAGTAAAGGTATTTGAACCACACATTAGAGAGTGGTCAATAGAACCAGTGTGGGGGGAGTGGGAGGGTGTAAGAGACCACAGCACTCTGTAACCTCATTGCTTCTACTCTTGCTCCCTGCAGAAAAACTCCAGTTCCAACAGCTGGTGAAATAGTGCGTACCGCTGCCTCCTCTTCCTTCACCAGCTCTGGTCTTCTGCTAGCATATTCTGCCTGCTCCAATGATCTCATTCAATACTGTGTTCCTAAAGTAATGTGCTGTCTTGTCTATTACATATTTTGCCTTTCTGCTTTTTCATTACTCCAATAATTTCCCAATAACAATACATTTTCATTCTTCATTCTTCACACTATCACTGCAAAACTTGTTTGGTGTTCCCTTTGTTTTCTCTTAAATAATTTTTTTCTCACTATTACTATCTTGTTTCAGATTTCAGCTCCTTCCTCTCTGTCCTTTCACGTGTTCTCTTGCAATCTGACCCTGTGTTACTTCATGTGTATCCAACCTGATCTTTTTTACTACTATTTGCTATCTGAATTTTCCTGTCTATATTTCCTTCCTATCATTATAGGAACCCTGTTGTTTTTCTCTATATATGATCTGTTTTCTTTTCCCAGCAATGATCCCAGAACTCAGAATTTCTCTAGATCTCAATTTCAGTAAAATTTTCTCATGTCACTATTGGACCCATTAACTGTCTGACACAAGGAAGTTATTATGACCACTGATGATTACACAATCAATATATTTTACCTTTTCAGCTCGCGTTTGTCCTTGTTATGCAATGTTTATTGTAAGGGCAAGGGATCTGCATGCATCTACTTAATCCACATAATGCAAGACTAATAGCTTGCCAGTACTCAGATATGCCTCTAATGTTAACTTAAAACAGACAAGTTCTCCTAAATGGTGGATCACATGAGGGCCAGAAAAACAAGTTCATACAGTCTGACACAAGAGAGATGATGAGATCATATCTTTGCACCCCATAATGATGGAATACTGCCTGAACACCTACTCTTTCTCATACAGAACAAAGAACGAACATCAGTCTTCCTCTTCCCCCATCAGGACA
Organism: Dromas ardeola; assembly: GCA_013398915.1. Taxonomy (NCBI): domain Eukaryota; kingdom Metazoa; phylum Chordata; class Aves; order Charadriiformes; family Dromadidae; genus Dromas; species Dromas ardeola. The sequence goes on from VYZM01013541.1 coordinate 22,478, forward strand.
AAATCCCCCGTTACTCAGTTCCCATTAGGAAGGAACATATACAGAGCCTGACTGACAGACCCTCCACCTCTCTCTCTCTCTCCAGCATGCTCCTGTCATTGTTCTTATGTTCTCAAATCCTCCTCTTCTCCATCTGATCAGCCAGATCTCCCCAAACCTCTGTTTTTTCCAGCCACCCATCTTCTCACAACTGTCTTCAACACCTCTCATCCATTCCAGTCCCCCATCTCTTTTACCTAATGCTAACTCCTTTTCCCACAAACACTTGCATGTAAAATTATTTCTGTTTAAAAAAACATTTCACGCCTTTTCTGAAGTTCCTGCTAAACTCAGATCTTTTCCTCCTCAATCCACAGTCAAACAAATAGAGACCCTTTGATGCGGACTATGAAAAGAAATTCACACAGCCAAGATTACATGCCAATATAAAATGCCTGAGTGTTGTCAGCTTGCCACACATTGGTAATTGCATCACCCTTTTCCTGAGACAACAGCCTTCTGCACAGCAGAATTAGCTTTTGATCACAAAGAAATATAATGTTCGCTTTCCCCCACAATATAGCTGAGAAATACTGCAATCAACATTTTGAAATTAACAGCACATCCCTAGCCAAATATTTTGGTTTTAAACTGCATGTTAAAAGTCCTTGCTTTGGTAGAAGGTGAAGTCAAGTTTTCAGTAATACACAACATAAATTATCTATTAACAACAAAAGAATATTTGTGCATCACTGCTTCTTCATTTTATTAGAGGATCAGACATGAAAAAGATCTATCTCCCTTGATTTTTTTTCTCCTTCTCAATAATGAATAAAAGTTGCAGTTTCTGCAGTGAGAGTATATGCCAGCAGCGACATCCTATCCTACCAACCCTGTCAGAACATCCGAGAAGGGTGTTCCTGCTTTCCCTCCCTGGCACCAGCCAGCTTTGTCTAACATATCTGCAATTGAGCTGGCGAAAGGCTGAGCAACTGGCTGAACACCTGCTCTGAGGCCAGGCTTGATCCTGCGCCAGAAGCAGAATCAGTCCTCCAGGAGTTCAGACTGCTCCTGCTACAAGAGTCAAAAGAATCAGCAGTGTGGATAATGACAGACATGAAAGGAACAGTCTTT
>VYZM01013543.1:0-15218 GCA_013398915.1 Dromas ardeola
TCCCCCGTCCCCGGGGGCTGCGATAGAGACAGATCTCGGGGAGCATGGTCCCCCTGCCGCCTGGCCCCAGGCCCCCGTGGGTGGAGCCAGCCAGGGCTGGGCAAGTCACCCATGGACATGCCACAGCCCCCTGGTACCCACTCCAGAAAATTAGAAGTACTTCGCTCTCCCCTGATGTCTCTAGGCTGACCAAGAGCAGGGCCAGCGGCCTGGCGCAGAGCCTACAGTGAAGCACTCACTTGTGGCTCCTCATCTGTGGTGCTGGACATTCTGCTGCCTGTACTTTTGGTCTGTTGTACGTCAAAGTTAAGTGGCTTTTACCCCACTGGTTTCCTAAATTGAGCCAAGCCACATGCTGAGAGCTCTGCTCAGCTCGCCATGGTGGGACAGCAGCTGTAAATTGACGTGAATAGCCCTAAAGTTCCTACTTCTACTGAAAGTACCAGTCAGGGACTTTATTGACCCACTAATAATGGTCTTGAATTGAGGTTGGCTGGCTGGCTCTGTCACAGCACCAGCACTAATGACTCGGCACATCGTGTTTCAAAGTGGCTTGGTGCTCAGCATCACCAGTTCCTCATTCCTACCTGTGCTCACTGGTGATGAGGCGGGTGCTGCCTGTCAGTGATGAATAAGCATACTGAATAAGCTGTACCCACAAATGTATGCTTTAACTACACTTTGTGGTAGAGATCCCAAATAGCTTGACATTTGAGGGTGTTGCTAATCAATACATGGGGTTAGCGAAACCCAGATGCTTAGTACTGGGAAAGGACATCCAGGACAGCAGTGACAACCATCTAATACGTGTTGGTGCAGGCTGCCTGAGGAGCCCTGCTCCAATAAATGTCACTGGCTGCTCTTGACAACAAAGAGAAATCAGTCTGGGGTACCAGGAGAATTCATGCTTAAACCTGAAACAAAGAAATAATTGAGAAGGGAAAGGGAAGAACTGGAGGTGGGTTAACACAAAGGTTTCTTTAGACATATAGCAAAAATCAACAGGAAAAGCAGGGGAAGACCTAGCATTACTAGACAAAGCAAAAGTGTTACTAACAATGGAGACTGGAGTGAGGGGGCACAGGTAAGTTTTCTAAAAGCGTGGTCAGAACAGAGGGGGGCAAAAGATAACTGGAGGCTATGCAAGCTTTTATGTATCACTTGGGCACAGTACTGAAGTGGTACAACCTCTAAACTGGGGTAACAACACACATGCATTCCCATGGTCTCCCACGCTGGTAGTTATCCTGCTTTGAAGTCTATGCTGGTGCTTCTCTGCTGCCGTTGCCTGCATGGCTGGGTCGCAGCTAGGATGGGGGACACCTGTTTTCTGCTACACTCGCATCCTGTTTTCAATGCCAGGATATACTTGCCAAGATTCAACCTTGCATCAGCACTGCTTGTGTTCATTGCCTTCCTCTAACTCACCTTGTCATGGTATGTAGCATCAGATGAGACTGAACACACATGCGCTGTCTTGCTGTCTAAGGGCCCTTTCTCCCTAATCCTACGTTTCAGTTAGCAAATAAAAATACTTCACTTTAAGAAGGTCAGTAATTATAGCATATCCTAAGAAACATGAGTGTTCAAAAGAACGGTCCAGCCTGGAGGGCGGTGAATGGGCTGGTGTATCCTAGCCTGGTCCCAGGATGGAGGACACGAGGCTTCATCCCAGGGCAAAATAGGCAGGACACCTCTGCAGGTGCTTGCAGAGGGACCAGGACGCAGCAGGCAGCACCGCTAGCCTTGTAATTGTGACAAGCGTCACTGGCATCTACAAGTTTAAGATCAGGGGAGTCCAAAGAGGGCTGTCACCATTTTTTTTCTACCAGGTGACTTGGGTGGCAGCCTGAGACTGAGGACCTCTCCCAGCAGCCTCCAGGCAGCCCTGTGCAGTGCTGTCTGCATTTAGTTCAGGCAACCCGTGTGCCTCTGCAGAGGCCCTTGGCCCAGGCGTCACAGCTCCGGCATCCCCTCTGCCCTTCCCCACGGGCTGCTCCCCACCATCCACATCCCATGTCAATGCCTCGGAGGCGCTGCCACGCTGCTGCCTCCGCGGTGACGCAGAGGACACACTTCCCTCTGCATTGCTGGGGTGTGGTGCTGGCCCACAGCCACCCAGCACGGGAAAACGGCAAGCTTTTGCATGACAGAAGCAACGCGGCACCACTCTCAGCCCAGCAGCTTAGTCTGGGGTCATTCAAGATGCAAGAAGAGAATGAGCAGCAAGCCGCCTGGCCTTTCCTTGCCGGATATGGTCCCGTGGTGTTTGCTTTGCTCTCCAGCCTCTCAAGGTGTGTGGACTTTGTCAGAGATGAAAGCGCTGCGTGTTTCCTTGGCAAGGCTTTCTCTCTGACAGACTTGCCTGCCAAATTAAAAAAAAACAAAAACATGGCCAAACAATTGCTTTGACTACCATTTTGGTACAACCCCGCAAAAACCTCGCTTAGGGCTCCGTTGGATGGTCTCTGTCATATAGGGAGCATGAGGCTCGAGGCCATGGACCCCAGGACGATGTTTGCTGTCTGCGTTGCTTTTTCAGGTTCGAGCAGGGCCCAGCGCTGCTTCTCTTTGACTGGTGGTGTTGGGAGTTGCCCAGTTCAGGATGGCTCAGGGTGGCAGCAAGCGTTTGTGAACGACACCGGCTGTGTCTCCTAATTTGGTTTCCACACAAAGTCTGGGTTAGATTGCAGTGTAAGTGTGTGTGATCAAGGGTAGAGGGTAAAAATCCCATTCTTACGATCCTGGCCTTTATCTAAGGTGGGTACACTCACCTGACCCTTCTCAGGGTAAGACAGCGCGTGTGTCACTGGCATGATTAATGCGTGGTCAGTTCTGAGGATTAGCTAAACTGCTCTTGCTCCTACCACATTCACCTATTCCACTGCAAGAGAAGTTTTCCGCTTCTACAAGAGGATGCGGAGTGACAACCGAGCATCCATCTGGGCTGCTCAGGGCAACAGCCCTCAGGCAGTGAGGGCTGCTCCTGCCCTACCTGGGCAGCAGACGGTGACGGCTTTGCCTCGTTGGCTCTCCTGCCTCAGGTTTCCTGGGCAATTCGCTTCCCTGGGTGCCGTAGGCTGGACACGCTCACTTAGCTGCCCTGGCAGCCTGCCCGTAGGCACTCGTGTCTCCTCTGCTTGCAGTCCAGAGCCTCGTTTCACAAAGGTTTGAGTCTGTTTCTTGCAGGACTGGCATCCATCCCACCTGCTGGGGTAAGTGCAATTGGATGGGGACCCCTGAGCCAGGTGATGTGACGAGCTCAGGGAACGAAGGAAACGAGGCACCTGGGGGGGAAGCTGGGTGCTAAGTGGGCCTGTCTGGGCTCACATGTGCTTAGGGAAGTGGGTGGCACCTCTTGGAGCCTGGGGAATGTGCTCCTGCTAGGCTGAGGCTGCATGAGCAGGGCAAGAGAAGCCTTATGGAAATGGTTCTCCAGAGACTAGAGGATGCCTGTTGCGGCTGGGAAGGTCTCTGCATCCAAGGTAGGCAGGTGGGAACAGGGACCTCTGGCTATAGGGCAAGGGGAGCTATGAGCAGGAGTGGGACAGCAGTGGGAAGGAGGGTGGGAGCCCCAGGGCTTCCTTGGGCTGAGCATGGGCTCTAGCAGGGCAAACACAACCCAAAAAACCAAGTGAGAATAAGAAAAGAGCTTATTTGTGTGGAAGGAAGCAGAAATTGTGCCTGTACCTTAAAATGGGAGCGAGGGGAGAAATGTCTTCTACTCCATAAAGCACTGAAGAGCTTTTTGTAGCACACTGTAGGATGAGATATGACAAGCTGATGCTTCCCGTGTGATCCAGTTATTTAATGCAATGTGCAGTCCCTGGAAGTGTTAGCGCTTAACCATTACTGTTAAAACATTAAAAGGCTGAACTATAAATAGCTTCTACTCTTCAGCAGCTCCAAAGCTATGTTTCTGGCTTCTTTATGTATTTTTGTGTATGCACAGATGTGTGTATGTATACGTATATTTAAAGGCAAGCAGCGGACAACAGAGTTTTGTGAAGTAGTCATACTGAATATCTAAAATGCTACCATTTCCAGTTTATACTACTAGTGGAAACAAGTGGTGTGCCCTCAAAAACCCTCCTGCTGGGGGAAAGGCAAAACTTTCTTGAGGGCAGAACTCAAGAGGGAAACAAAATAATGACTCAATTTCTTGGGGGAAGGAGGGGAAAAAAAAAAAAAAAGAGGCAAATATATGCCTGAAAGAAAGACCAGAGACTAAATCCCTAATTATACCCTGCAGTAAGCTGTCAGAAACTGGCAGCAGTGGGAGGGAAGGAGGCAAAGCTGATCTCAGTGAGTTGGAGCATAATCTGCTCTAACCATACTTAAAATGCCTTTTGTGTGGGAAAGGAAGGTTCTGGGATTCTGTGACACATGCTTTGTACTGCACTTATCTAATGCATTCAAACAGTCAGGGATGAAGTTACAGGCCACTGTAGAAGAGTTTCACCTGGCCAGCCCCAAATTTCAAAGATGCTTCGGTTTGTCCGCCTCCGAACACAGAGTCTTTGTAACTAAACTGCTGATCCAGTATTACGGTTTGGGGAATCCAGATACTCTTCAAAAGGGTATAAAAGTGTAACAATCTATTGCTTGTAATTACATTTCAGTTCAAAGAGCTTTTGATACCAGCATAAAATGCAAAGCATTTTTCTTTCATGCTTGTAGCAGGGTAAGGGTTTGGAGAATGAAGTGGATTTGGGGGTTGCTCCTAGTATTTTGTACTTTACTAGGTCTTAGCACACAGAATGTATTGCAACTGATCTTGAGGAGAAGAGTGAAAGTTCTTAGTAGCTGAACTGACTGAATGGGAAAAGCAGGTTTATTACAGTGAATTAGAGAAAAGTGCTTTCTTGATGGAATGGTTTGGTTCCTAGAGAACCTGTAGCTGCCTTGCTGGTGTGGGGTTTTAAACTGTTGCGTCTGGATCTATAAAGGTCTTTAAGTGCGTCATTTTCATCAAATCGACCGTGTGGCCACATAAATCCATAAAGACTTGTGTTTTTATAATTGAGGTTAGGTAGATTCGGTAAAGGAAGGGTTTGGGCATGCCCCTAAAGGGACAAGGTCTGTTCCAGGGCGAGCAGGTAACTGGTAACTGCTTAACTTGTGTTCAAGGCTTACCAGAAGCCATTGATTAAACACTTTCTGTGGTAGGCGTTTCTCACCACATCCACCTGGGAGCAAACTCCAACCTGGATAGGGCTCTCAGTCCCTCTTGTTCAAGTTGTTCCTTCTTCAGTGTTTCGTGATGCCCAATGTTTCACTCTGCCCCTTTGATGGTTAAGGATTTCTATGGGAGTCTGTCTTCCAGCTAAGGCTGCCTCCTACAAGCAACATCTTAACCCTAGGCTGCCCTTTTGCTTTGACAATAGTATAGTGAGATTAAAAGCACTCGTCTGAGAGGTTCAGGTTTTGATCTCTTTCTGCCTAAGTAAACCTTGATACACCTTATCTTGGGTGAGTGCTCCAACTACCGGAGTACTGGATAAAAGGAGAGTGCTGGTTAATGCTTTTTATTATTATTTATTAGTGGTCGGGGCCTTAGGTCATTTCTCCAGGATGCAGAATACAATTCAATTCCTCTCTCTGCTGAGGATGGGAATCTTTGTCCAGTTCCTCCAAAACTGCTTTTACTGCTTTATCGATTGTTCCTTTCAACACTGAGTTCTCAGGACTCTGAATCATGCTTGTTTTGCTCTCTAATGTGCCTCCTGTGAGCTGTGAACTTTGTAGATGGAAAAAACCTTCTGATGGAATATCTTACAAGAACAACGCAAGTGAATTGGCAGTTTCTAGATCATTAAAGCTGGTGGTTTTCACTTAGTAGGATCTTTAATTTTCCATTTGCTGAGATCAGTGGAAGATTTTTGGCTCTAATCTGAAAGTTTGACAGTTAGTATATGCCTCCTTAACTCCGCTCACCTTTTTCAAAAGGTACTAGGGCATGACTCTTGTCAAAGAATTTCGGTTTCTTTTATGATCACAAAGGCTTTAACATGGAGCCAAGTGAGCTTCTAGTGGTAAGGGTGGCTTTCCACATGCCCTTAGGCTTGTTCTTTGTCTGCAATAGCAGATTAAGTTGGTGGCATCTTAGTGGTTTCCTCACCCAGTACATGTAATCATTACGAACAACCGCTTAGGTCAGGTCACAACTGAATGCCTACCCTGAAAGCATCTCCTACACAGGTGGCATCACAAAACTAGTCTTCACTGTGAAGAGTCAGTCAGGGCATCATAGCCTGTGATATGTCCTTCTTTTCTCCCCCTACAGAGTAGGAATGGTCAAAGTTGTACTCATCTCGCCTGATGTAGGGCTTACAGGGAACTGCAGTTTGGCTCAGCCAAAAGAATCGCTGGAGGAATATATTTCAGGGTAGTTCCCTCAAGAAAAGCTGAGAAGGGCTTGATGAACAGAACAAAAGACAAAATTTGTCCTGATAATCTTCTAGGGCAAAGATGTGAAAGAGACCAGGGCAACACTCAAGAAACGTACACACAGCAAGTTAAAATTAATTTCAAAGAAAACAGCTTTTATTATTTTATATATGTGCTAGATCAAAGGAGCAACTCTGGAACTGGGTTGAAATTAATATGAAATCTAAAATAATCACAGCTTGTGATTTCTCTGTATGATACGTAATCACTCTGCTACAGTGCACATGATGTAATCTGAAACATTACCCATTTATTGGAGGGAAAAAGACAAACCAGGATTAAGACTGGAAGAAAGGGGACAGTAGTGTTATATGACTCCCTGAATGCCAGGCTAGTAGTTGCATGTGTCCTGTGGAATAAAGGAATTGACCTCTCTGGCCACCATGTTCTTGCATGGCATAAAAGCTCTCTGCTTCAGATTCAAACCAAGGTTTATCCCTTTTCCGGTTCCTCCCTGCTATTCTCAGTTGCCTCATCTCACTGCATACTCCCTTTAGGCTTGACTAAAACCCATCCATCTGTGGAAGATGGAGTTGTTAGGATCAGGTCTTCACCATGTTTGTTGCATAGGGAAGTGCATCGTATAAATATTAAGGTAGTAGATCAGTAAGTGAAGTCCCCTCTCCTGCTTGGTCCCATAATCTGCACAGAAGTATGCTTCCTCCACATGAGAGAAATACGGCTTCAGAAGTACCACTTCTGTGCAATACATGAGACAAAGGAAAACTTTTGTAGCAGCCACACTTGAAGGTAATTCCAGGAAGCTGCAATTTGAAGGAAAAAGGATTTCACTGAATTCTAGCAATAACAGATGTCCATAAATGAACCGCAGATAAGCTAGAAGTCTGCACTACACTCTAGCACAAAACTCGTGGAACAGAGGAGACCTGGCAAGCCCTTTTGTCTGTAGAAATCTTTCACAATCAAATCGGTATCCAACAGCGGCTGGAGAACAGACTTCCTACTCCATGCAATTCCTGGGCAGTGACTTGGACAAAGTGCACTGTTTCAAGGAGCTGAAGAGGGGAAAGGTCTCTGTGTTGCTCAGACCAAGGGCAGCCCATCTGACTAATTAGTGCACAGGTGGAACACGCAGAGCCTTTTATGCAACCTTACTTGGTAAGAACTGGGGAAAGGGTACAAGATTCTTCTAGAATTCTCCTCCCTTCTGTACAATTTCAACTCGCAAGCAAAGCATTTCTAAATTCCTTATCACTGAAGTTCCTCCTACGCATTTTTAAGACTCACAGAGCACTGTTTCAGCACTAACATGGTGAAAAAACAAATCTGGAGCTAAAAGCAGATTTGGAATCTGAAGCAGATTCACGTCAATCAGCTCACCTTCACTGCTATTCCAAAGATGGAGATGCCTGGCTCACTCTCTGTGCAAATGTAAACCTCTTCCTTTCTTGAAGGAGGTGCTACCGCATTCCTTTTGCTACCTACCTCACTTCTGGCCAAGATGTGCTGTGCATGCTGATATAAAATCACAAACTGCCTGCAATTTCTCAAAATTCTTCTGCACGTTCCTTTCACAAAGCTACTGCCATCATCGGAGCAGCAGCTAGTGCCCCCGGCTCCATTTGGGTTAGATGATTCAGCAGCACTACATCCCCCAGGGAATACTGGTTCAGCAGCACCTTGTCTTTGAGTAAGTGGCACCACAGTCTTAACAAGCAACAAGAAAGAGCTCTGCCAAAGGTTACTGTGCACACGCAGATGGACAGACCTTTGTATTTCTGCAGATAAGTACCTGCCAAATTGAAGGTGTGGCTAGCAGTTATTGCCAGCAACCAGCACTCTTGGGTCTATGTAATCATGGTCTAGAAGACTGTTCCCAATTAATCCTATAAAAGTTATCACCCAAGTTAGCAAATACTGCAAGGAAAGGGAGCGTTCCTTTCTGCACTGCATGGCACCTCTGAAAAGCAAGGCTGAGGGACACTGGAGCTAGTTTATGAATAAATGGGTTTTGGACCTCCACTTCCAGGCCTTGCAGTCTGGGTCCACAGCACAATTGTGACTGTGGAAATGCGCTGAAAGCTAAAAGACCTTCCCTACGTTATATGCAAAGCCCTTCCCTGTACTTACTTTTCTGGAAACTGGAGACAAGCCCTTGTCTTGTGCAAATAGATGAAACAGCAATTTCTTTTCCTCTCCAGTAAAAGGCAAAAGATTCAAATTTAAGATTGTGTTCCTCACATTACAGCTGATTTTAGAAGAAGCCAAGCGATTCTTGTCCTGATAAGACAAAGGAGAAGAACCCCAGCTAGCACTAAGAGAGGAAGAGACTGCTTCCCGCTATGGATTTCACAGGAGGGGAAATTAATCCAAAAAGAATACCTTTCTACTCCTATTCAGAAAATAAGCTATAAAGAAGCCACGGAGAAGAACCTCTTTGCTGGAGTCACTGACAGTGCACCCAGTCCCCTTCAGACGCAGAGCCTGGCATATTGTAAGAACCTGCTCTGCAGTGTGACCTTCCTAGGCAGATACATGTGTCAAGAAGATAGAGAGCTGCTGAAGCAGAATGTCAGTGCACATGGATGCTGACATCTGAAGTAGGAACAACTCAAATTTCTGTGCAGAACATCTTGTTTGTACCCTGTGTATGGAGCTGCCTGGTAAAGCAGGAAGAAAGAGGAGGCAGAGCAGACCTATTTCTGATCTCTCAGTTGGTGTGAGCTGAGTATAACTCGGAACACCAACTCAGTTGTGTTGGTTCCAAAGGCTTTCCATCACACATGCAGACTGATTTATGCTTCTAAAATCACAGTGCTTCTCTGGAATTAAGACGCTCCTTGCTAAGCCAATCTTTCGCATGGAGTTTCTCAAGCAATGCTTGCTTAGCTTCTCTGGACTGTTAAGGAGACACAGGTCTTGACCTTTCTCTGCATAGCCCAAACTAGGAGAACAGAGGCAGTAGAAGGTACATGTCATTAGGGATATGGAAATATTCCTGGGCAGGCAAGTCCTCACTGCTAGTTCATGTTAGGAGGACTCTACCTGCGTGCTAAAGGAAGAGGAGGGAACAGGAATCAGACCATATCGGGTATCCCTGAGCTGCAAACCACATGAGGGAAGAGGGGAAAAAAGGAAGTGAAGAACGGATACATTTGTACTCTAAAAGATGAAGACTGGGGACCTGGGGCTCAGGCACCATCCTGGCTTGGTGATCTCCTCTTTCAATCCTTGCATGCAAGAAAGGAGCAAAGGTGGGCTGTGACTCTGGTTGGCCCTTGTTCCAAAAAGGGGCCTCTCTTTGGAAGCTGTGCCAGCTGGAGCAGGGGGATGTCCCTTGCAACAGCTGGGGTTAGGTTGGGTGCTGAAACAGCCTCTTGCTGCAACACTGAGTTCTGGGCAAAGAGACCTCTGGAAATTCAGACTCTGTCGTGGTTTCCTCTGCTATTGAGAGCAGGCTGCTGGCTCCCTAGCAGGATGCAAAAAGTCACAAGTGTTCACAGAATGCTAAATAGGTGGGAGGGAACAACTTAACTTTCCCCTCAGCCCTGCTGCAAGTTGCTCTGGCTACTGCAGCTTCCTTTGAGGGGGGCCCGGCCTCTCCGTAGCTGCCAGAGGACTGCAAAATAGGACTATTTTTCAGACTGACAGTGATGCAGTGGCAAATCCCCAAGCAAACAGAATTTGTTAAAGTCCATAGGCACTTATTCTTCATGAGGAGAATGTTAAGACATAAAGCCTTCCCTTGGCAAAGTGCCACCACAACACAGCTTCTGGTGCGCTCATGTGACAGACTGGACAAATAGTACATTGTACGAATGGTACGTTAGCTGATAGTGGCTCCTTGCGCAAAAGCTTCATCCTTAAACACATTGTGAGGAGGAGCGTGGGCTTGCTGGATCTTCACACACAAAGGGTGGAAAGGAAAGAACTCTGATGACCGAACAAAACTGGGATTGCTAGGACAAGCCTTCCCCTCATACCCTGGTTTCCATAATGGCTCAATTATTGATGGCAGCAACGTATGTTCACAGTTGAAAGCCTGGCGGCAGCTGTCAGGATTGCAGATGAGTACCAATAAAAGCAAGGGGCTTTTAGTGCCAAGACAGGGAGTTTTCTTTCTTGTTGGCTAGATCAGATGATCACCCCAGGTCTCTCCCCGTTCCTCCCCTCTTCCCTTTCCAGTACATAAAATCCCTGACAGTAGATCTCTAGGCATACCTGTTTTAACCCTAGCTCCAGTTCTCCTTCTTGAAAGCAAGTTGCACAGCATCATTCACATCCTGCACTATGTAAGATGCCTCCACCAGGCTGGGGTCAAAGCAAAAGTCCCGATGGCCGTGGAACACCGTCTCTGTCGTGCACTCCTTCGTTTTACTGGGAACATCTGTATTGTGGCGGTAGACCCCAGTGCAGACCAGAATCGACTCGCAGCTCTCCACTGAATTGGTGAAGTCTTTCCTCAGCTGGAGGTGATCCTCAGTTTGGGGACTGGCTGCCTGTGGGCTCCTCTTCACCCCAGCCTGGACCTGGTTCTGGTGAGCTGACTTGAGGTAGTTGTTGTAGAGGTTTGCCCCATAGACATCGGACATAGGGTTATCCCTGGATAAGGTCACAGTGTGAAACAGAAATGAGAAACTAGCCCACGCATCAATTTCTGGCTCTGGCAGACTGGGATTAAGGCAGCACTGAGGGAGGAAGGGGTGCAAGATATTTGCTAATGTCAAGAGAACCACGCAGAGTGGGCCTACTTACGGGGCTGTCCTGTTCAGCTGTGCCGAAGGCCACATGCTTCACAAACATCTTTCAAAGGGGAAAAGACACGTCCAAAGCACCCATAGCAGTTTCAGCCATTACTGTAATGTATTCCCTATGATCCCAAAGTGTTTGACCTAACTGGGCTAACGGTACGACATCTGAGCCTCTTTAACTTTTTCTTTAATCCAGTCATGCTACATGCGCTCTGCATCCCACAGTAACAGCTTCTCAAGGTTGACAGGGCCCTTCAAATTATTAAAAGCATAGGGTGCAAAAAGCTATCAAGCCTCTGTTCCAGGATGTGAGGCTCCAGAGATGCCATGGGGATTTTGGTATTCATTTTAGAAATATCCATTAAAAAAAAAAAAAAACACACTTCAGAGAAGTCAGTATGCAACTCCCCAGGGAAACCAGCAAGAAAAACAGTCTCTTACCCAACTGCATAGAGACGTCGGATGGGAGACTTCCAGCCCTGCTTCTCTGCCTGCTGTTGTATCAAGTATTCAGCGTAGCGGTAGGTGACTGTGCTGGGTTTGCCAATCAAGGCCTCGTACTTCAGCTCCCGTCCTGTTACTTTCTTGTAGATGTTCTCCAAGCAGAGAAGGAAAGTGCCATGGCCAAACCTGCTCCAGAAAGGAGGTCATCAATATCCCCAGTCACACCGCTTAAGTAGCAAATATTCCCCAGTGAGGAGGACCACCTGCTGTAGCAAGGGTACTGCCTAGTTTAGACACAGTATCTACCCACACACCTCCACAGGCAGTGGTCTGGCTTTTGCTTCTTGAAAATTTTCGTCTTTTTTTTCTCAAGCAGTTTTCATATCTCTGCTGCTAATTATGCCATACAGTCAAACTCTAATGCTAAAAACTGTAGTAAGAAAATACTATCTGCAGGAGAGATGTATGAAATAGGCTAAAACAAATACCACATGTGCTTTTCACCTGGGCATCTTGGCTTCAGCCATCCACAGGAGATCCATGTTGCAGGCAAGGACAGGCAGATGGGGGTATGGTATATCTTGCAGCTCTGCCCCAGGGTTCCCGTTGCTCAAGAGTACATCAATAATAAGCTGCAGGCTTGTCTCCCACCTCACCGGCTCACCAAACAGAATCACCCCTGGAAGATTTCAAGAGATGCTTGGAAACTCACAGCATCCAAGTATAGGACCCACTACCAAAAGCCACCCACTAGCAAAAAACACTCCTCTGCTGGGATGCCCTGGCTAATACAGCTACTGTTGGAACATGGCTGGAGCCAGGCCTCCAGTCTGCACGTCACTGTACCATGTGCCACCGGTCCCAGATACTGGAGCACGTCACGGAGGAAAGTTGGCTTTGCTCTTACTGAGCTTGTGCTTCACACTGCACGAGGGCAGCAAGGCTGCCTCCTGACTGCGTGTTCTGAATAAGCTGCCTGTGGATACTGATGAGCCAACAGCACATCATTAGCTCCCATCCCAGCTGGCTTGCCTTGCTGTTATTTCTGCTTGCTGTTCATATGTAAACAAAGGCTATTGCTTACCTTCTATAGTGGGGAAGCCAGTGGTGGGAGGAGGCTGCCAGAAAAAAAGGAAGGCTGGGTTACTAATGCAAAACCTAGTGCTGTCTCCAAAACAAAACTAAAAATGCTTCCTTTGAACCTGCCAAGGCAGTCCTATAAACAGGCAAGACAAGGCCACCTGGAATCCTGAAGAAAGATTTCCCCCACCCCCCATCCCAGATTGGATTTCACAGATCTTGCATTCCTGTCTCAGAGCTGGAGATGCCAACCAAACCATCTTACTGCTCACTGCAAGGAAAAGCAACAAAAGACAAACACGGCATGAGAGAGGGGAAAGTCAGTGCCCCAGTGCCCTTCCTGCAGGAGCTGACACTGGAAAGAGCAGAGAGATGCTGGCTGCTCAGTACCAGTCCCAGGCTCTTGCTAAAGAAAGTCACTAGCAGCCAGCTGCTCTGTGCCTCTGCAGCTTCTCCACCCCACGCTATATGCCGTAAGCACCACCACCCCAGACCATCACGAAATTACCAGCTCCTTTGGCCTCCGGCTCTGATCCACCATGTCTAAGAGGGGATATGCTTTCCTCAGTGCCTCCATGGTGACCACATGCTTGAACCCCAGGCTATTTCAGACCATCAAGGAAAGCTGTGGAGACTGTTGGGGTTTTTTTAAGTGACTGGTTTTTTTAAGTTACTTGCAAAAGCATCTACAGGATTAAGGAATACAAGTCGTAGTAATAGAGCAGTTATTTAACTTAATAATGCATAACCTCATGGCTTTCAGTCAAACTCTATGCTGTGCTTCAGCCTACAGGTGGCCCTAAAGCTTACAAAAAGCTCCCAGACTTGGGTGATTTAGTTTGAGATCAGCAATCCCCGGAATTAGGCAAAGAATAGAGGTCGCTCCAAGACAGAATGGATGTGCTTTGGGAGACCTTTGAGGCCAGGGTTCTCATATTGGTGAAGCGCAGGGGGGCTGGTCAGACTTCTTGGCTAGAAGCAGAATGAGTGAAGCTCTGGTCAGCTCGGCTGGTGAAAAGAAAATGGTCTGTGCCGATGAAACTACGCAAGTGAAGGATGAGTCGCATTTGCTTGCAGAACACCTTGCCCTTAGTTTGCCCTACTGGCCTTGGGGAAGCATAGGGATGGGCCAAGGTTTTGTACCAAATGCAGTTAAACGTTAAGTACAAGGTATGACTCTGTGTGTACAGGATTAGATGTCGCAAAGCCTGCAGGCAGTTCTTACCTCCTCGCAGACAAGGGACGTGTCAGACCTGCTGTGCCCCCACCTCAGCCAGGCAATACGCATGTGGGATTGTCATTTAGACCATGTCCCTGCACTGGGACACTCTGAATCTAATGATATTTGAGTTCCTTCCATTGCTGTCAGATTCCTGAGGACAACCTTAGCTGTGGGAGAGTTGGGAGTGATCTGTAATGCACTTTGCCACGAAAGAATAGGAGAAGCACAATTTTATCTCAAAAGTGAGAGAGGCCCAAAGCTGATGGGAGTCCTCATGATGACATCCCACCAACGGGGGCAGCAATCACGGGAGCGGTAATCAGTGTGAGAAGCCAGAGAACGAGGACAGCCAGGAGGTGATCAAGATGGAGATGACCAGTTAGCGCCTGCATTTGAGGCTCTCCATGATGATGCCTCCCCATAAGATGAGACCAGTGACCTCTCTGTCTCCTTGCGCTTCTACAAGCTGACCGAGCGAGTGCCAGGGGTACGGGCAGGGCAGGAGCAGCAGCCTTTATCTGGGAAGCCGCAGCGGGAGGCGCAGAGCCCCATGAGGCAGGCGCAGCAAAGGATACTTCAGGGCGTTCTCCTCCACGGGCCCCTGCCCGGCCACCAGCATGCACTTCTGGTGGAACTGGCTGAAGAGCCGCAGGGGGCTGTGGGACAGGATCACCTGCTCCGGAGACACCTGCGGGAGGGGAGGAGAGGCTAAGGGGGGATCCAAGGGGATGATATTCCCCCTCCCTCCTCCCCTGCGGTGGGGTCGCGTCCCCAACCCCGGCTGCCACCCTCCATCCCCTCAGGCTGGTCACCTGGTGGGGCTGCCACCTCCCAGCCCTTCACACCTCCTGGGTGGGCTCCCTCCATAGCTGGCACACCTGAAGCGGCGGTGGGGGGGAACCGTGAAAGAAGCCGCTTCGCAGGGCCGTGGGGCTCCATCCCACCCCGGGATCCACCCCGGCCCCACTCCATCCCATCCCCGCCGGCCGAGCCGCCTTGCTCCCCGGCCCGGCCGCCTTTACCTCCAGCCCCAGCGCCTGGGAGAGCTCTTGGGCCTTGGCCGACCTCAGGCAGTTGCCGGCGTTGGTGAGGAAGACGACGGGCACCCGGAGCCGCCCGCCGCCGTCCGACAGCCTCTGGAAGGCCCGGCGGGCGGCGGGCACCGCTTGGCTACCCCGCACCAGCACCCCGTCCACGTCGAAGAGGAACCCGAAGGCCGGCGGCTGCAAGGCGAGCGGAGGGGACGGTCACCCGCCGCCGGGAGCACTTCCCTCTCCCCCACCACCGTCACCCCGGCCCGCAGCGCCCTT